>JAQIUQ010004242.1:277500-280000 GCA_030378365.1 Hybognathus amarus
TCTGTTCTGTGATGAGCGTTTATGACCCCTGTTCAAACTCGTTCATCAAAATGAACAAATCTTTTTTGCGAGTCATGACTCAAAGGGTCCTAGATAAGACCCTTATTCATCGTCTGGTGTCGTTTAAAGCTCTTTGAAGCTGCACTGAATCTCTCATTTGGACCTTGAACCATTTTGGTTCCCATTTGAAGTCCATTATATGGAGAAAATCCTGGAATGTTTTCATCAAAAACCCTAATTTATTTTCGACTGAAGAAAGAAAGACATGGACATATTGGATGACATGGGGGTGAGTAAATGATTAGCAAAAGTTATTTTTTTAAAGCGAACTACTCCTTTAAATACATATTTCAGATACATGTTATTAAAAACTGCCCTATCTCTGAGTACATGTAGTTGACTAATATTACTCAGTACAAATAATACACCTTAAAATAAACTGTAACCCTGTTTAATAATATTTTAACATTTATTTTAAAGGATATTTAATTAAACTTAAATCACATGGCTTACCTCCTCTGGCTTGACCTCTCTTGTTGTGAAATCTTTAACACAGTCCATGAAACAGTTTTCTGTCAGTTTATTATAGGTTCCCAGGAATTCTTTGAACTGTAAAATACAAAGATGATCAGAACTAAATAAATGATTTCAGAACTACAATAGACAATATATGTGTATGGTATGTAAGGTTCTCCTTGCCTGTTTGATACTGGTCTGATTCATTAACCTGAGCTGCCATAGTTACAATGAGTGGGATGCTGTAAATGAAATTTAATAAAATTAGTCACACTAAGAGCATTTAAAACAGTAGACCTGTTCTACAGAGAGCGCACAAATTGCTTAAAATAAATTAGTTCTCTTATGAGAAATGATGATGATGAGTGGCTAGATTAGCCTTTAGCATCATCTCGCATGTACATTTATAACACAGGCTATGCAAAAAATACCTTTAAAAATAAATAAATTAATAATAGCTTTATAGCAAATAAGATTTAGACCATAAACGTACGAAGAATCAAGGGACGTAAAAGACAGTAAAGCGAATACCTTTGCTGTCAGGCAGTCAGAGCTGAAGGACATGTGAGAGAACAGAACGGAATCGGCACTTCCGGAACAAATAAGAGTCCCTATGAATTAATATTAAAAACATTTTGAGGGAATTCAATATCCTTTACGTATGCGAATCCTTAAAAAATACATGCATAACAAACCCTTAAGGTGTGTATTTGGAGGCGTATTATGATGGTGATGATTTTAAAAAATATAGTTTGCCTTTGGTCTGTGGTAAACAGTAAACAGACAACCATTTTAGTGATTTAAGTTTAATTAAATATCCTTTAAAATAAATGTTGAAAATATTATTAAACAGGGTTACAGTTTATTTTAAGGTGTATTATTTGTACTGAGTAATATTAGTCAACTGCATGTACTCAGAGATGGGCAGTTTTTAATAACATGTATTTGAAATATGTATTTAAAGGAGTAGTTTGCTTTAAAAAAATAACTTTTGCTAATAATTTACTCGACCCGATGTCATCCAATATGTCCATGTCTTTCTTTCTTCAGGTCGAAAATAAATTAGGGTTTTTGATAAAAACATTCCAGGATTTTCTCCATATAATGGACTTCAATTGGAACCAAATGGTTCAAGGTCCAAATGAGAGTTTCAGTGCAGCTTCAAAGGGCTTTAAACGACATACCCTCTTATGATTATTTAAGTTTTTATTTATTTATTTATTTATTTATTTTATCTTACTATAAAACAGGTAAACATATTCTGATAACGACCCAATGGGGGCAGCACTGTAAAGACTTCTTAGACCAAAACAAAGAGAAGACAACCCTTTATTTTGAAATGTGTTTAACGTCACGCCGTTGTTTCCGTCCAAGATCACAGTTGTTGTGAAGTTATGAGTTTTTGTTGTCGGCAACTACCGACGCTGTGAAAATACACTGTCTTTGTGAAAATAACTGGACTTACAGCGTTTGAAGTGAACCGGGAAAAAACACCCTTTGGATATTACGGTAAAATACTAAAATGTAGACGTGACTGAATAAAATAACAGAAAAACGAGAGGCTGTTCAAAACTGATCCTTTAAAAACTCACCTGCGGCGGGAAATTTAAAAACAATAACTGTTGCAGTACTGACAACAACGTCAGAGTGATTGACGTGTGTCATCTGTGGATATCTCAGTCTGGGTAAGACTGTTGTTGACGCTTTAATGGATTCGCACAATATTATTATTAGCACTGTCTAAATAATTAAAAACAACCGACACCTCTTATTGGACTGTCTTATTACTGATGTAAAAGTGGAAAATGGATTCTCATTGTGTGTCTGTGATCAATAACACACATTTAAACGACTCTACGTCTAGTTCTGATGCAGCAGATGTTTTAATTCAGTCAACCAGAGCTGCTTTGGGTGCCAGCAGAGAGGAAAAACAGCATATGAGTCATAATACAATTAATATTCACATCAGGAGACTGACAGACTC
>JAQIUQ010004242.1:282500-295000 GCA_030378365.1 Hybognathus amarus
TAATGTTATGCAAGGTTTATTGCATAGCTGTTAACCCTCCCGTTTTTCTGGGTTTCTCACATATTTGAGCTCTTTTCCCGCTGTCTTCCCATTTTAGTATTTTCCCGTAAATATCCACGTATTTTATGCTCTGATTGTGTGAGACGTACAACCTCGGACAGATTCGGCTTGAAGTCGTTCAACCTCGGATGCGGTGCCGCGCACGCTGTCTCAGCTGCATGGCGTGTCCAATTTTATTTCGGCTCCCATGTTTGATACTGCCTGCGTGACACGCGTACATGCTAGAAATAGAACCGACGCCTATTTTTCATGCAACACGCAAGCGTGTTGGAAGCGCTTCCAGGCAAACAAAATTAAAAAAATAGGAAACGATGTTTATGTGTAATTTTGTACACAAATACATATTAATAAATTAATCTGTAAATTAATCATTACATTTTGATGTTTGAAAGTCTATGTTTTGACATAAATTCAGGTATCAATGTAATTTAAACAAATAATAACTATTATTATCGATTTTCAAATATTGCCAATATTTTTGCTTAGGCCTATATAAAATTTCATGTAACTTTATTTGAATATATCGAGTCCTGGTGTCCACTACAGAGGTCATAGCATAACATAAATAAAATATCATTTTTTCTTCTTCATTTGTTTCTTTTGCTCTTAACAATGTGATTACATAAAAAAAAAAAAAAAACTTTATGGGCCTCAGGATGATATAAAGATAGGATAGGCTATAACAACATAGTGTGTCTTCTGAGTGACGGTCCACCATCAGGCTAAATATAGGCTCTTTAAAACTACACAAAATGTGTAAATGTTATTGAAATCTAAAGACAGCCCACTACCCTATTTTGCGGATTTTGGAAGATGTGTGATAACAGTTGAAATTGTTGTTGTAAAGGCAAGAGTAACACACTGCAAATCCAAATGTAGATCCAATGTAGATTTTTTTCTTTAAATGACACACTGTAGCTGTCTCTCTCACACATATGTAGGCTAGTTATAAACTCTTTCAACTTTTAATGATTAGTGCTTTATTTTTAAAGTTTGTGGGTAAGATCGTGTAAAAAACAAATCCCTTATTTTGGAGATGGATTCGGGGAAATCTCCTTATTTTTCAATGTTCAATGTTGACAGCTATGGTTTATTGGACCAAAAACATTCATAATTTAGTTTTCATGTTTCCCACCCTCCTTAACCTGTGAATTAAATATATTTGCTACTGTAAACATCCTCAGTTATGCTGACCTCAGTATAGAAGTATAGTTTCCACTGTTGTTCATCAGGGCGAAGAATGGCAAAGTACCAAATACTGAACAGAGTACATAGGAGATTGAACTCTTTTATTTGGAAAAAAGACTTCATTCCAGACATCTGTTTTAAGCAGTCACATCTCAGAGATCTGCAACAGGATGTCCGAGGATTTTAAAAAGTATTAAAAAGTGATAAATCAAAATTGTCAAATTTAAGGTGTTAAATGTAGTCTGAGAGGTATTATTTTTTAAAAATTAGGTATTATTTTTTTTCAGACTATCAGGTGTCTCTTTCATCTCTGTCTATGATTGATGCTGACGTCATATTCAGTGGCTTGGACGATATGACGATATATAGAGGCTATATAACCCTGATATAAGTGATCACACAGATTTAGACCTACCTATATTGTATTTATATAAAGTGTTCACAGGCAAATTTGCTTTAGCCTATGTAGGTCTATATATTGCTTTTATTTCCCTGGTATTGAAATCAGGCAAACATAAATGTCAGGCGACACGATTGCTGGCTGCATGTCAATATCACTGGATCACTGGATCTTTAGTAAGTTGTAAGGAACACTATATTGAGTCCAACATTTATTTTAAATTGATCAAATTGTTCGTTTTAGTCGCATTTTCGCAGTTTCCCCTATTAAATCCAGTCACGCAGCAGATCTTTTGCCACTCAGTCAGGCTGAGGGGGGTTGTACTGGCGGGAAAGTGATGTCAATGCATTCCCTCTATTGTTTGGTGTGTCAAAAAACATCAATGTCAGCTAGATGGGAGCTAATGCACTTCGGTTCGCAAATGCATTCCACTAAACATAAAAATGGAATCCTTGCTCTAAATCTATTCATTTCTGTATGTTATAAATGTCAAAATCTGTGTAATAGAAAGGTCGCTGGTTAACACTTGCAATTTAGTGTCGTGATGGTTTTAAAAAAAATTCTGAAGGTAGTAAATTTAACTTAAGGATTACTGTATATACCCTGTGCAAGGTTTCAGATTTGCTTCATAATTGTTTGTGTTTGTCAATGTTGTGCATTACTTTCTCTTATGACGCAGCTCACAGGCGCTCTCTCCTCTGTCTTTAGAATCGTCTCTTGGGCTCGGCTCTGGATGTCGTAGCAGCTCTGTGCGAACTCGCAGTCCACAGGCTCTGGAATCACCCAGACAGACTCTCTGCCAGTTCAGATCTCCGGGAGTCGCAGCATCAGACTCTTTTCCCCTGATCAAACCTCTGCTAGAAGCCCAGGCTTCGGTGAGTTGTGGTATATTTGTCTGAATATTTTCACAATCTAAAATGGCAATATGCAGATTGTGTCTCAAAGGAGGAATTAATCACCATGACATCATTTTTTTTTAGAAATTAAAATGAGTAATAATTAGGGTTGGATATCATTTGAATTTAAACGATTCCGATTCCTTGTTTCGATTTCGGTTCCTAACGATTCTCAATTCTGATTCTTTTAAGAGGCAGGGTCAAAAAATGTTTAGCTAACCTTGCTAACCTTCAGAAAGATGGAGTATTTTCTCCATCAATTTTAATTCTATGAACTATTTACTTTTTATTTACTTTACTATGAATTTCTCACAGGGCTGTTTTCAACTACAATTTAAATATCAAATCTATGAACTTGAATATAAATATTATAAATTATGAATATATTTTCACAGGGGTACACTTTCCTCAAGAGAGCTTTATTTTTGAAAACACAAATTATTATTTTTTTTTTCATGAATAAACAAACACTGTTAAGTTGTCTTTATTGATACTGTGTAGCAGCTTTGATACAATCTGTATCGTGAAAAGCGCTATATAATTTCGTTATTTTTAGAAAAATGAAGCCACACTTTGGACCGCTGACGTAAGCTACTCATGTTCTACTCGCGCGGTTATGCCAACACTTCCGGTAGATGCTTCTTCATTGGTGTCCAGCGGTTTCTTCTTCCGAATCGGACTTGGCGGACTGTGAATATCGAAACTAGGAATTGAAATTTTTACTTTTGAACGATTCCGGGAAAAACAAAAAGTTAGTCCCGGTTCCAATCGATACTCGATTCTGGATACCCAACCCTTGTAATAATATGAGCCCTTCTAATAATAATTTATGTTTTGACCTGGCCCATTATATGATAATATAAATCATGCACTTTTATCTATAAATGCTAGCCTGGGTTTCCCCATGCTGCCTTTGCGCAGTGTGATTTTATTTACACTGCTAGGCAGTCTGGATACCATGGACCAGATTTTCACCTCAGCGAGGGAACCAATCACAGAACAGATGTGTCACACCGAAGCAGTTTGTTTATACCTATAGATCAAACATGGCAGCAGACGCAACGTTTTTTTCTAGATACATACGCCATTGTGTACACATAAATGTCTGAAACATCCTCGTCTAATTTCTGTCGCTCTACATCTGTCGCTCTACATACGTCATGTGGTATAATTGAACCGATTGGCTATGAGCTACGTACAGGCGCACTTGACATTCGTAGCACCCAATAATATGGCTCTGGGCATTCGTAAACCACGCCTCAAATACGAGAAAATGAACATGTGGAACATTTCAATGCCAATGAGACGTGGTCTGATGTTATCCAGGCTATTTAAATGCAGTGACACTAAGAAGCATTTTAACACTTTGGGATTTTTTTAAGGGGGTCCTATTAAAATATTGTTTACATGCTGTAGTGTGTAATGTTGCTGTTTGAGCATAAAAAAGCACAAAGTTACTCCAAGTACTTTTTTTGCTTCTGAAATTCCTCAAATGTACTCTTTTTTTGAGTTTTCACAATATTCCTAATTTAAATAATTACCGCCAAATTATGCAAAAAAGATGTGAGGCCTGCTTGAGTTGTGTAAGTGTGTTGAAAAAAAAACTTTGAAACCAATCACAACACACTGGTTGTCCAGCTGACCAATCAGAGCACATTGCACTTTTTGCAAGGAGAGCCTTCACAGAGACAGACGGGGAAGATAGGTGCTGCAACAATGTAAACTATGTCTTAAAGGAGTAGTTCACTTTTCAAAACACTTTTGCTGGTAATTTCCTCACCCCATGTCATCCAAGATGTCCATGTCTTTCTTTCTTTAGTCGAAAAGAAATTAAGGTTTTTGATGAAAACATTCCAGCATTTTCTCCATATAATGGACTTCAATGGGAACCAAATGGTTTAAGGTCCAAAAGACAGTTTCAGTGCAAAATTCAAACTGTTCAAAGGGCTTTAAACGATTCCAAACAATGAATAAGGGTCTTATCAAGCGAAACGATCGGTCATTTAAAAAATAAATAACAAAGTTTAAGTTTTATAAGCTCAAATGCATGCCTTGCTCTGTACTGCGATGCACGTTCGTGACTTTTCGGTTCAATCAACATGAACAAATCTTTTTCTGAGTCATTTGGTTCATTCAACGAATGAAACAAACGAATTGACTCAGAAAAGATTTGTTCATTTTGATGAACGAATATCGTCTGGAACCCTTTAAAGCCCTTTGAACGTGCATAGAGCGTTCAATACTTCATATTAAATATTTTGAAACACAATTTTTTTGTTTGTAAAGTGTGCTCTATTTTTGTTTTGTTTTGATATTTCTGTTATACAATGCAAATACATTTATACATATTTAATGGTGGCTTAATTAAATATGGGGGGACTGAATATTTGGATATATTTCGAATTACAAAGGGTGCTGATGTTATTGTTTCTACATTGGTTTATTTCTCTTGCAGTCTCAAAGGATGTGCGCCGAGAGAAACAAGCAGGTGTGCATAAAAGTCCCCTGGACACCCCCGCACCACGGAAGGTCATTCCTAAACCCACCCACTGGACATCATCAACAAGCACTGTCAAACCTCAAAGATCCTCTCTAAAAACCAAGGTTGGTTTCTCTCATGCATCATTTTCTCTATGATAGTTTATTGGCAGGAAACAATACGGTCCTTATTAATGGCAGAAATCTGATTTATTTGGTTTTGCTTCAAGGCCCAGATTTTGTGGGTGCATTTTACTTTCTTTTTTATTTCTTTTTATTCACAACCCTATCAAAGCAGAGATCTGTAATGATTCTTTGAATGAATTGTTTATTGGTTCATTTTTTAAAATCAGTCTTAGACTGGTATTATGATGACATTCAAGTTGAAACCACTTGATGGCAGTAGCGTCACTACTGAATTTTTGCTTTTGCACCATGCACTTATAGACCTACATTTATATATATATATATATATATATATATATATATATATATATATATATATATATATATATATATATATATATATATATTATTCTATATTCTCTCATCTCTCTCTCTATATATATATATATATATAAAAACAGAATAACAGATATCCTCTTCTTTTAAATTATTAATAGATCAGTCAGAGGTAATTAGATCAAAGGTAATGATAATCCATAACAGCAGAAAACTGTCTTTTTCTCTCAACTCATTCTGTGTGGTTGAATCTAAAAGCTTTCTTGGCTAATGTCCTTCTTGATTTAGATGCATGCTTTTATATTTTATTTTTGCGTGACAGTATATCTAAATATAGAAAAATGAAACATTCTGTGCACTTTATTTATTGCTTTTTTGTTTCTGTTATTAGTCCTTTGCATTAAGTAAATTATTTCCATGCAAAGTCTTTTTTTATCTATAGGCCTATCTGATTTTTTCTTCATAATACGCATTGACTATGTTTTGGCAAGTAGTCGCAGCATTTTAATTGATTACTTCTGCACATATTTTGCGGCATATTTTCTTTGGTTAAGTCTCAAATCTTATCACTAATTTCCAATTGCATTCGCTGCATCCATGGCTACAGGCTTTGGAATCCATTGTGCTTCGCCTCCACCATGAAACCGCCTGCTTTTAGTTTCCTGTTTAGGAGGCAACAATGATCAGCTCAGCCCAGAACCTCATGTCTCAAACCAGTAATTTATCCCCGAGCATGTTTCTTTCCCTTTAGACACCATCACTCAACCAATCTGTCACTCCTCCGGATTGAATTGAAGACTTGCTTTTGCTCTAAAAACCAATTAAGGCAAAAAGCAGTTGTTGAAAGAGGTGTCACCGCTGAACAGCTGTGTAAATATGAACAGTTCAAGCTGTTCGCCTCAGTCACGCTGTTTTGCTCCTGTCGTAGAGAGCCGAGGCTTGTTGTTGGAAGGCTTCGGGCATGTTAGCACAGGCTGACCTGGTAACACAGCTGCTTTAGTGTCTTCAAGTAGTGTGTGTCATTAAACAGGCCGCGGTGGATCTGAATTGCCGTTTGAGTATACCAGCCTAGACCAAATCACTTTCGAGGAGCACTTGTCTTATCACAAACAGCATTCCTGATTTTCTATTTCCCATCGCTCTTTCCTCTTTTCCAATTTGCTGGTAATTTAGTTGCGAGCTGTTCGCTCAGAGATGGGGTCGCTGACACACGCCTGTCAGTCTGAAACCTGGGAGAATTTTCCCACCTAAATCGAATCCCCTAGGTGTCTCCCACATGAACGCAGGATTGCTTTCCCAGACGCCGGAGCTTATTCTTAGGCTCACGTTGATGGATGTGTGTGGGAGAACAGAGAGTTAATTATGGCTTGCAGTTTTTCGGTGTTTTTTTTTTTTTTTTTTCTCAGGAGTGTGAAAATTCTCACCCGAAGCATTAGTTCTGTCTGTTTTCTTATAAATGCACTCCTCTAGATTGAGTGTGAGAATTTGATGTGAAATTCAGGGATATTCTCAAATCAGCAAGTGTAAACACAAATGGTCCAGGTTGATGTTTTGCTGGGTCGTGTGTGTCGAGACAGTGGGAACATTCGGCAGATAAGATGTCTGTTGCTACTGACTCCATTTTGTCACTTGTGAGCATCAATCTGGTCGTCATGGCAACCCGGCTATTTCAGTGGCAGCACTGCTTCATCTCTTCGGCTGTCAGACCGTCTCTCTCTCTCTCTCTCCATTGAAACAGGCTATTTTTAGCCAACCTTCCTTTTGTTTCTCGTGTACATCATCAAAGCGCCATTAAATACATGCGGAGAGGCGAATTCTGGAGCGTGAAGATTTGTTGTGTAGACTTTGTATGTTTACCTGTTTATGAGTAATGCACCAGGAAATTAGGAGAGGTGTATTAGAACTGTTTTAATTATCAGAGCTCTTACATACTTTTGTCATAAAGATAAATTTAGCAGCTGTGTACTGTGTTTGGGGGATTTTTTTAGCATCAGCTTTTTAGGTTACAATGTAAATGAGATTAAAAGAGAAATGATGACAACATTCGGCCTTAATTTTTAGGGTTTTTTTTTGTTTAAGCAAAATACCATTTATAATTTTGCAGATGAAATGAGACCTAGAAATGTATTGAAATGTAAATTAAACAAATTACATATTTTGCAAAATATTTAATGAAAACCCAGACAAATAAATAAACCAGAAAAAAAAGTTTATTTTCAAGGCTGTCAGTTTTGGAGCAAACATAAAGGGAAACTACCATGTCTGTTATGCCAAAATGCCAGACAAATGATTCTATAGTCAATGTCAGTCATTTAGTTCACTGGTGGATATATCTGATTAAAGGCAATGCTAATAATATAGCTGCGAGCAGCGATTACGGACCCAAGCCCATATATATATATATATATATATATATATATATATATATATATATATATATATATATAAGTGTGTGTATATATAAGTATTTAGTCATTTAGTTCACTGGTGGATATATCTGATTAAAGGCAATGCTAATAATATAGCTGCGAGCAGCGATTACGGGCCCAAGCCCATATATATATATATATATATTAGGGCTGCACGATGTATCACTTTAACATCGATATCGCGATGTGCGCATTCATCGATAGTCACATCGCAAGAATGTGCGATGTCACTAGGGATCGTTAATCCGTGATTCGTGATCAGTAGGCTGCGTGCCAGCAGCTCCCCGGCCCGTAACGCTTGTGATTCGTGGATTAAATGCAAAGTTTAACCGTCCATCATAGTGGGAGTTTATCAATTTGCAAGTCCTGTCAGTTTAAACATCAAGCGCAAGAAGACTGGAACTTGCGCTGTTTTCTGTCAGCCTTACTGAAGCGCATTTTTGTCCCGCCAAACTTGACCGGTGAATGACGTAGATGACGATGAGTGACTTCTGCGCTCGTTTAACTGAGAGAGTGAAAGTCCCGGTCGCGCGTGCACCCTTACCTTCTTCAACTCCCTTGCTCTCCCGTGCTCGAAGCATATCAATGAATTGAGTTGACTGAATATCTTTGAGAATACATGACGGTAAAAGGTCGGATGACCTTTTTCTGAACTACCACTGGTTGTGAATTGCTGTTCCACACATTCAGATGACATTACATAAACCACACTTTCAATAAAAAAAAGCGATCCAGTGATGAAATGTTTTCTGTGTTGACACAAATCTTGTGCGATGTCCTGAACCTGCCTGGATAATCACACAGCGGGTATGGCGTGGTCCGTTAATGAAACGTCCGATTCGCGAACTAATGACTCATTTGAACCGATTCACTTTAATGAATGGTTAAAACAACTGATCTATTCAACACTGAACTCAAGAGACATAACATTTTCAATAAGGTTCCATTTATTAAAGTCTAGTTAACTACATTAATAATAATAATAATAATAATTCATTACATTTATATAGTGCTTTTCTCTGCACTCAAAGTGCTTTATATAGGGGGAAGGGGATCTCCTCAACCACCACTAATGTGCAGCATCCTGTTAACATAACCTGTTAATGACATTAGTAAACAACATTCAATTAATTAATATTAGTTTCTATGCGGATATACTCCATAACAAAACCACCCCAGTCGTTCAATGATTCATTCTCCAAATAGAGCTATTCAAATCATCTGGGAAATTGTTCTAATATCGCAATATATATCGCGGAAATATAAAATATCGCAATGCCATTTTTTACCAATATCGTGCAGCCTGAATATATATATATATATATATATATACTGTATATATATATATATATATATATAAATATATATATATATATATATATATATATATATATTATAAGTGTGTGTATATATAAGTATTTATATATGTGTGTATATTTTATTTTATTAATTTAGTTGTATTAATTATTTTATTCGTCTTTTATGTTGAAGTGTCCAATAATCAAAACGTTGAACCAGTTGTATATAACTATAACTATAACAATTAAAAACATAATATTCTTTATGAATAATTTATTCAAAATGTCATCTGTACATTTTGAATTTCTATTGTTATTAATATTTTAGCATTTTTGTTGTTCACTTAAATGGTCCTGTGGTGTGACAAATGAGTTTTTGATAGCATAAATATTGTATGTAGTCACTCTGCATGTTTGAAATGTAATTCTTTATTCATCTTTTTTTGATTCATTTAGCCTTTAGGTCAGTCAGATCCAAACTTGTAGTGAAGATAGTAAAATCTAATAGGTGAAACAAGAGTCAAATCCTGTTAGTTGAGAAGCCTGCAGATTTTACATTAAGGGTTATGAATATTGCAGATGCCCTCAACAGAAATTCATGTGGTCTTACCTCATCAAAGATTTATGGGTAGGAATTTTAGCTCGTACTAGACAAACACTGTCGAAATATGCGGTTACCTGATCTTAGGGAGATGACATCATCTTTAAATACTGTGCAATTATTCAATCTGATAAATGCTTTATGCATGCATATATGTGTACTAATCAAAAGTTTCAAGTCAGTAAGAGTTTCCTAAAGTCTCTTTTGCTCACAAAGGCTGCATTTACCATTAAAACATTATTGCTATTTCAAAATAACTGTTTTATAATATAAATCATTTTAATATGTAATTTATTCCTGTGATGCAAAGCTGAATTTTCAGCAGCATTACTCCAGTCTTCAGTGTCACATGATCCTTCAGAAATCCATTCTTTTAATATATATCGATTTGCTGCTCAAGAAACATCATGATGAAAACAGATTTTGTGTAAACCATGATATTTTTTAGAGTACTTTGATGAATAGAAAGTTCAAAAGAACAGCATTTATTTCAATTTGAAATCTGTTGTTATGATGTAAAAGCCTTTATTGTCGCTTTTGATCAATTTAGTGCTGAGTGAAAACCATTTTGACCCCAAACCTTTGTTTGTAAGTGTAGATAATAATACAGTTTAGGATAAGCAGGCAGATGCAAATATCTTCATATATACTAGCATGTTTCATTAACGCCATGACATACATTGTGATCCTAATGTGTTCGTTGTACATTCTGAAAGCTGGAAATCTTCTTGTCACCTCGTCCATGTCAGCCGGGAGATACCAGGAGAATCTGCCTGCCCCCCCGCAGGGATGCCCTTTCCGATATAAATGGCAGAATATATTATTAGCCAGTGCCCTTACCTGCCGAGGCCTCCATCAGTGTTGATGTGCGCTGGGGGTGGGTCACATGCCGTGCGTCACAACTTAATAAAGCACAGACACGCTAGCCAGGCCTTCGAATGCATTAAGGTTCTTTGTTCCCCATAATGCACTTGATGCATCAGACAACCTCTGCTTTTTTTCCCTGTAGCCATTTAACCCGCATGGGGTTTTTAGGTGTTCACTAGCACTGTGAGCTGTGCTCCCGACGGGCAGCAGTCTGGCATTGTGTGTCTGGCGGCACTATTACGAGAATGCGGCCCTTGGTGAGGTGCCAGCTCCATGTTAAATGCTGACTGTTGTTTACAGCTCTGTGTTTGGTGTAATTATAAAAGCAGCAGAATGGATCTTCGCGCAGCAACGGGTCTCGAACTTTACAGCTGATGTTTTGCAGCTGCAGATGAGTGTGGGTTTGACGTCACGCGGCAGCTGGGAAAGGGTTAGGAATCTGTGCGGTAACGTTGGCAACTTCGCGTAGACCTATCAGGAGCTGTTGTTTCCAGCTGTCACTGTGAAACAATCCCAGAATGCAATTGGAAAGAATATGACCCAGAAAACTGATGACTGCTACAGTCTGGTTAATGAAGTTATTGATCTGTTTTTCACGTTGCAATGTATGTTTATTGAAATTTTTCCTCTTGGGTGCTATGACGAAATTTTTTTATTACATTTCTGTGTCCTTCGTTCAGGCATTTCAATGTGTAAATGAATAATAGACATGCTGCATTCTATCAAAAACTTTTTTTAACCTTTTTTTTTTCGACTTGTTTTTAGGAAAGCAACACACTCACGCATGCACACATTGTGTCTTTGTTAAATGGCAGTAAATGCATTTTGTTTCAAATAAATGAACTTTAAATTCACCAAAGAATCACGGTTTCCACAAAAATATTAACCATCTGATGGTCCTCGGTCACTTCCTGACGGTTGACCCTCTGATGGTTCTCTGTTATTTCCATTTTGAATTATTAAAAATCACAGCTTCATCGGAAGGTTATGATACTTGCTGACTTTTTTGGCATTTGGTATGTGAATACAAAAAAAAAATTGAGGTCATGATCCAAGCATGCTAAGTGGTCGTAAAAGAAATAGTCACACTCGTGGTCTTCGGTCAGAAATGACCGACCCATAGGAAATGAATGGGAAATTTACAAAAAAACTAAAATTCTCAGAATTTTTGTTTGTACAATCTACAAATCGGCCACGATTCTTAAAAGAAGTATATCGCTGTAAAGGGGTGACACTATACAACATCTAGAGTGCAAAAATTTACATCCACTCACACACCACACACATACAAACACACTTTTATACACATACACACCAATAAATTCAGACTACAAAAAATCTGTTTTGAATTTTTAAAAATCACAGCTTCATCTGAATGTTACGAAACTTGGTGACATTTCTGGCATTATGTATGTGAACACAAAAAAATTAGGTCATGATCTGAGCATGCTAAGTGGTCATAAAAATGTAACATTTTGGTCTTGGTCAAAAATGACTCCCATAGGAAATGAATGGGAAATTGACAAAAACACACACACAAAAATTATTTTATTTGTTTTTTAAAATATTTTTAATAAGAAATAGTTTTTGAGATTGATTCAATTATATATTCAAATCCACCAAAAACTAAAAATGTGTTCATAAACAGCTGGGAATTCACATGCCTCTCCATAGAGAGCTGTACATGCTATCTAGTGGTTACACCATGATTCTACGCTTTTCTCTATACTGTAACCAGATGGTGCTAATTTTCTTTAAAAATATATCTTTTTTTCTGAAGGCCTAAGACTCTATATTAAACAAAAATACTCCATTAATCAT
>JAQIUQ010004242.1:300000-352500 GCA_030378365.1 Hybognathus amarus
TTCCTTTGGTTTTTCCACCCCCTCGTCTTGTTGTATAACAGGGCGAGTTTTTTTCTTCTTTTTTTTACATCATCTACGGGGTGTTGTTGAGCAAAGAATAGACTATGGGAAAGGGGCTTTGGGGGGAGCCGCCAAGCTTCCTCGTTTAAAGTAAACAAACACTCACACAGACTGACCGATATTACCAGAAATATCATGAGTCTTTCATAATCATATTTATTAAATGACTTAAAGATGTCAGAATATCTTCAATAGGTGTTGTTTATGTTTAAGGCAGCCTCACTATGGAGCATAGATATTATTTCAAATGCTCAAAATGTCTTGAGCATGTATGGCCACAATATGCGTATTTGTATTGTAAATCGTGTGCATTTTGCTGGTCTAAGCATTTTTCCTACATGATCTTGCATTATTAATTGGACCACAGAATATGAAGCTTATGGACATTTTAGAAGCAATAAGAATCAACACTGGAGTCTGGAAGAAACATGAATACCTCAGATTTTCCACCCACAATTCTGGCTCTTGTATTCTGAAAGCAAACTGGCTAATTAGGTATGGCAAGCAGCTTGAACATTTGTTTTATAAAAATGTATATTTATTAGCTAAATAGTTCCCCCCCCCGTTTTTGTTATTAGTATGTGTTTGTATGTGATCCAGTAATGACTAGTATCTATTTAATTTTCACCAGTAACTTTTCGTAATGTTTATTTTTTCCAATAGTGATGAGTATCTATTAAATTAGCATTTGAAACAATGTATCAGATTTATTTATTAGAAACTAGTATTGATCACATTTATTCATTAGACCCTAGTACTTATATTTTTGGTACTAGTCATTATCCCAATAGTGACAAATAACTATTATATTTGTTACTGGTAACATTTTGTTTTTAAAATAGGCCTATCTGTTGGTCAGAGTGCTTATTTATTCGAAAAAATATACTAATAAACACAAAAATTAAAATGCGTTACCAATAACAATGCTTGCCACTATTGAGATTAGAGTGACATAAACACTATAAATAAGTATTGAATACTATAGTCAATTGGACTTACTTAATGTTAATTGAAAAAGTGCTAGTAACTAAAAAATAGACAATAGTATGTTTTGAAGCATAAATGTTTAGGCTGCTTGCCATAATGTTGGTGGTGCGCGTTTCTTGGCCCATTCAGAAGATTTGTTAGGGAGTGGTTAGCGCATGCGCACTCGCATGGCAACAAGTGGCTTGTCATTTGTAACAGAAAAAGGAACTGCGGAACGTGGTGCTGACGTCACTGGCCCAGCCAGGTGGCATTCCGAGAAGCAGAAGAGGCGCATTCGCCTCCTAGTAACCGTATAACGGATCCGAGAGGAGCAGCTCAACATGTCTTCGGCGCAGGTCTCCTCGTCGAGGAGACAGTCGTGTTATCTGTGCGACCTGCCGCGCATGCCGTGGGCGATGATTTGGGATTTTACGGAGGCCGTATGCAGGGGTTGCGTGAACTACGAAGGCGCGGATCGGATCGAGTTTGTTATCGAGACCGCGCGCCATCTGAAGCGGGCTCATGGCTTCCAGGAAGGGAGATCCCCGGGTCCCGCGCCGCCGCCTGCGGTGAAAGCACAAGCGGGAATGTCATCCAAGGAGTCGGTGCAGATGAATCATGTGGACGGCTCGTCCAAACAACAACAGCAGCAGCAGCAGCAACAACAACAACAGCAGTCCGGCTTGGACCGATACGCGCTCGGAACAGAGAGATCGCGCTTTGATTATTCCAGCATCGGCGCGCACAGGCTTCCGAACGGGCTCGGTGGACCGAACGGCTTCCCCAAATCAGACGACGGACCCCCCGAGCTGAACCGACAGAGCCCTAACTCGCGTCGGAACCACGGGCTGGTGGCTGTGTCGGGGCAGATGAGCGTGCCGCCGAACCTCCTCCGCAGACCCTCCTGAATGGCCCGCCCTCCGCGGCGAGTATAGCACAGCACAGCCTGTCTGGACGAGCCCCTCCAGCCACGACCAGCATCGGACCTGCGCTCGCCCTCTCCGAGCAGGGTAAGCGACCCGGTTCTGTGTCCAGCACGGACCAAGAGAGAGATCTGAAAGAGAAACAGCGTAACGCAGAGGCTCTGTCTGAACTTGGTGAAAGTTTGAGAAACCGGTCAGAGGATTGGGCAAACAAACCTAAGATAGTGAGGGACACGCTGATCACGCTTTCCAATTGCACTCCGTTTGATGTGAGGTTCAAGAAAGATCATTCCCTTGTCGGTAGGGTGTTTGCTTTCGATGCCATTTCCAAGCCCGGCATGGACTATGAACTGAAAATCTTCATCGAGTACCCCAGTGGATCTGGTAATGTGTTTTCCAGTGCGTCTGGTGTGGCTAAACAGATGTATCAGGACTGCATGAAAGACTTTGGCAGAGGGCTTTCCTCTGGCTTCAAATACCTGGAATACGAGAAAAAGCATGGGTCTGGCGACTGGAGGCTCCTGGGCGATTTGCTGCCCGAGTCAGTGCGTTTCTTTAAGGAGGGGCTTGGGGTGAAATGCTGCCCCAGCCTTACATCGACGCCAGCTGCCCTCTGCCGCCCTCGGCGCTGGTCAACATGCCACGGGCCGTGGCGTCGGGCAGCTCGCTCAGGATGGGCGTGCGCAAACGCAAAGCCTCCCCAGAACCGGACTCGGCGGAGGGGGAGCAGCAGAGACAGCAGTGGATGGCGAGTCAAAGCGAGGCGCTCAAACTGACAATGGCGTCCAGCTCGTTCGCAGCCTCTCACGGCGCACCTCCACCCCTGGGACGGTGCACTCCAGCCGAGCCACACCACCCGAATCGGCCCCTCAAAACGGACAGTCCCCCATGGCTGCGCTCATGTCGGTCGCAGACACTTTGGGTAACGCACACTCACCAAAGGACAGCAACTCTGTGCACTCCACCACATCCACCCGACACAACAGTAGCAGCCCGGTCTCCCCCGCCTCGGTGTCCGGACAGCGGCGTTTGGCCTCCCGAAATGGGAGATCAGTCTGACCGGGACACCTTCCCAATCGGGTTCACATCAGGGCATGGATCAGGTGCACCCTCAGAACATTCCAGACTCACCCATGGCCAATAACGGACCCTTGTGTTGTACTATCTGCCACGAACGTTTAGAAGACACGCACTTCGTCCAGTGCCCGTCAGTTCCCAACCACAAATTCTGCTTCCCGTGTTCCCGGGAAAGCATCAAAGCGCAGGGGGCCACGGGAGAGGTGTACTGCCCCAGTGGAGAGAAATGTCCCCTGGTAGGGTCAAACGTGCCTTGGGCTTTCATGCAAGGCGAGATAGCGACCATTTTAGCCGGGGATGTGAAAAGTAAAGAAAGAAAGAGACCCTTAAATAGAAATATATATGCTTCCTGCATCAGAAAGAGACAAGTGAAGCGAGTATATTTAAGGTTGTGTCTTCAAACCGGGTGACTGCCTACCAAGATAACATTTATGAACATTATTGATGCATTTGAAATGCTAAGTGTGCAGCACGCTTGGTTTTGAGACACAGCCTACTTGTTGTGAATATTGAAGTAACAGAAATAGTCCAGTGTACAGAGACATTTGTTTTCCTCCACGAAGGAGGAGGACGTGTGCGTGGAAACCTTTTTTTACGGCACTTTTACGGTTTACGTTAACATTTCTATTCAATTTCATACTTATTTTCCACATCTACATGTACAATCCCAAGCAAAAAAAAATGTTAATGAATACACTTTTTGTGGTAGGTATAACAAATGAAGTGAGTCTAAGAGAGGGCATTCTTTGTTTCTTGATCCCGTCCTTTTTTTTTTTTTTTAGTATGATCTTTAAAACGGCAGTTTTTAATTTGTATCCCGTGGTCTGAGAATACAGATATATTTTATTACGTGTTTTCATTCTTTTTTTTTGCTTTAAAGTTGCACGGACGCTTTAGTAGAGCAAAAAATACTGTAAATGAAAAATGAAATGCTCTGTTTGTTTATACATATTTCTGTAGTAACAGAAGACTTGTAACGTGCCTTGGAGCTGAGTAAATTGTAATAAATTCATTGATATTAACTCTTTGTGGCGTGTTAATTTGTCCAGGTTAGAAATGTTTTTGATTTATTTCAAAGTTCTCTGATGAATTATTAGAGTATTTTCTGTATAATAATAGAATTCATCTTGGCAGCGTGGAGATCTTTAGTGTCGTCTATTTGTTTATGAAACGGTTATGTTTTGCAGATGTTCATCAACTGTGTTAACTAAGGGCCAAATTATTATTTTTCCATTCCCCTCTAATGCTGCTTTTTTGTTTAACCAACAATACCCATACAAAAGCCATTCAAAAAGAAAGTAAAAGTACTCCGCTAAGCACATTTCTCTGTTGTTACGTGTAACGGGGATCGAGTCTCACAGTAAGCATATCATTTTCATTGCTTTTGTCAGTGTGTTGTGCATTCACGTCACTGTTTTTGCTCCAGACAGATGTAGTCCTGCTACTCTGACCTAAAAGTCAAATGTGTGTTGCAGCCACAGGGCATGAAACATCAATTCAGCACTCCCTGATAGGTGTCACATGGTGCTTGTTTAATATGTGCTGTTAGTTTTTTACTCCCTTAAGCAACACATTCTGTTAGCGCAGGATACAAACTGTTTTACTGCATATACAGGAGGCGTTAAAATACGCACCCTGCTCTTTACACACTGCGTCTTAATCGGTTATGCCTCGATTTAGGAGCTGTTAGCTGTTCCCTCTCTCCGTGTGTCGGAGTATTTTGGTGCAAGTAGGAAAGCTGGAGAGGGAAAATGCTTGCACATGCCTGAGATGGCCCTGGGGATGTATTCCTCATTTAGAATTCAGCTGGTTGGTCATGTGACTCGTCAGTCGTACTCTTGCATTGGCTGCGGGAGCGAGGGAAAACAGTTGGTGCGTGGCTGTTGCCATGACTCAAACTAATGCTCTTTCACAGACAAATAGAAGGTGGCACAATTCATTCATGGCAGCCGGCCATGCAAGAGCATCCAGACCAAATAACTGGGGGACGTTAAGGTCAGAGAACAATGCACATGCCAAGCTATCTTACTGAAGTGGGCTCTGTGGTTGAATACTCTGGAGGCCTGTGGTGCACATCCTGTGATCGGAATAATTTAAAGGATTAGTTCACTTTCGAAAAAACTTTTGCTGATAATTTACTCACCCCCATGTCATCCAAGATGTCCATGTCTTTCTTCCTCAGTTCGAAAAGAAATTAAGGTTTTTGATGAAAACATTCCAGGATTTTCTCCATATAATGGACTTCCATGGGAACCAGACGGTTCAAGGTCCAAAAGATCGTTAATAACAGTTTCAGATGCAGCTTCAAATGTCTTTAAAATCGACACCAGACGATGAATAAGGGTCTTATCATGTGAAACGATGGGTTATTTCAAAACTTATTCCAAAAATGTAACTTTTCTAAAGACAAATGGTAGCCTAGCTCTATTCTGGAGGCGCGTGTAACGTCACGTATACGTAATTACGTTCAAAAGGTCACGGCGACGTAGCCGGAAGTACAGAATCAAAATCGTCCGACATCGTTATTTTACTTTTTAATTCCTTTTTTTTTTTTGTAAACGGCGTTTGAGTTCAGTTTGCACGTTCAACCTATGTGTTCAACTTACTGACTCTGTATTTCCAGCTACGTTGCCTGTGACCTTTTGAACGTAATTACGTATTACGTGCACGTTAGCAACGCGCCTCCAGAATAGAGCGGCTACAATTTGTCCTTAGAAAAGTTACATTTTTTTAAATGAAAAGTTTTGAAATAACCCATCGTTTCGCATGATAAGACCCTTATTCATCGTCTGGTGTCGTTTAAAGACATTTGAAGCTGCATCTGAAACTGTTATTAACGATCTTTTGGAGTTTGAACCGTCTGGTTCCCATGGAAGTCCATTATATGGAGAAAAATCCTGGAATGTTTTCATCAAAAACCTTAATTTCTTTTCGACTGAGGAAAGAAAGACATGGACATCTTGGATGACATGGGGGTGAGTAAATTATCAGCAAAAGTTTTTTTAAAAGTGAACTAATCCTTTAAGCGGGAACTCGAGCAGAGTTTGTGCACTATGCACAAGTTTGTTTCTATAAGTGCAACACTTGCATTATGCATTACATATACCAGTATATATAAGTGTGTATATATTGCACTGCATCAATTTGCACAGTTAAAACTGAACGTTTTTTCCCTCATCGAATCATGCATATGAATTAAGATTTCCTTGCCAAAATATTTGCATATTCAAAAGACAATGGCTCATGTGACAGCACAATAGATTAGCGAGTATAATATGTATAATACATCCCTAATCCTTCTAAACCTGGCGAAGAGTTTAGTTTGTCGTGCTTTGTGGTGCATTGCAGTGATCTTGTCGCTGCTGCTCTTGTCTGTGAGGAATCAAAGGTGTGGTGTCTGGTTCAGGATGGAGTGGGCTTCTATTGTCATGCTAAAACTGACTTGGGTTTGAGGTGCCCTTGGCTGTCTGCGTAATCACATGGGTTTCAAGTTTCAGTGCACATACAAAGAAAAATAAACAGATACACCAACCCCACCCATTACAGAAGGAGGGGGTCTCACTTCCTGTTTACTACACATGCTTATGTGGCGTCTTGAGTGTGTGTGCTAAATTCTGCACCTTTTCATGGAATGCTTAGAGACGCAGACAACTGGAAGATGCGGAGAAGACCCTTTAATTGGCTTTATAGTAAATATAAATGCTCAAGAAATCGAGTGGCCATTTAAGGATAAAGATACATCTTAATGATATCAAGACAAGCACAAATCCCATTACTGCCTTTGTGCCGCTATTTTTCAGCGTAATACATTTCTATTCGTGTTTACAAGGCATTTATTGATCCGCTGATGTATTTGAAACTCTTTTACGGTCAGTTGTGTGTTGGATTTATTTGTGTTGCTGCAAACATCTCAAAATGAATAATAATCTCTTAACTCTAATGTGGTAGCCTGTCTGTTTCGGGAACATTTGTTTTTGGTCGCGTTGTAAAATCACAGCAGTCTGTCCACCCTTTGCTAGCTAGTGAAGCCAGCGGCTTCTTCCCCTCCTCCAATTCCTTTCATCCTCATAACACACACACAAACACACACACACACACACATCCCTCTCTCTCTCCTTCAAGGGAGAAGTTTCCAGTGGATAAAAATACAGCCACTCCAAAGGTTACGCTGCAGTGCCATCGTGCACGGTTGCCCATGGTAACAGCCTTGTTCAAAACATCATTTATTCAGGAATGTGCAGAGAGGTTCAGCGTTAACCCTGCGTGTGCTGGCATTTAGCTGTTGCTCCGCTGTGTTTTGCATGTCTTTTGTTTATAATTTTGCTTTAGAATTACAATACCGTTTCCTTGCTGATATTGTTACTTTGTTTTCTTATCATTGGAATAAATATCAGTGCAGTTACAGTGGGCGTGAAATCTCAAAATCCAATCAACAACTGGTAGATACAACCAGGTTCTAGCCTTTCTTATATATATTTTTTTCTTTGTTGATAATCCATTTTACTCGGATAAAGATCTGTCGAGATTTCATCACAACTTTACATATTGATCGCCCTTCTTTGCCCATTTGTACAGTAGTCTGTTCTAGAGCTCGAATCCAATAAAGGATTTTGAAGGCCAATATCGAATACAAATATTAGTTGGTTTTAAAATCCGATATATCGGCTCAGATATTTTTTATTTGTTTAGAAACGCGCAACTAAACATTAACAGATTTCCCTAACATTAGTTATGAGTTTTAACTAAAATAATATGATAATGCATTAAAAATAATCTTGTTTCTTTTATTGTCACAACAGAACAGACTGATGATAGTGGCATTAGCTAGCTTTGTGGTTAGCTAGTCTATGATGAGCCATAATTTAGCAATGGATAACGTCTACTGCAAATTGTAAAATACATTTTCAATATAACAGGCCAAGGAGAGATGATGCGTCTAATTACGGTCACGTGCTATTAAAGAAATACTTCACATTGTCAAAAGTTAAAAGGACAGTCAGTCAACTACACTGTAACAACGTAACGTAACTTATTACTAGCTAATTCCGCTTCACTCTCGGCTTATTTAGCAGCAGCAAAACTGGACATGATAGTCACAAATGTTGTCCTGCTTGTTTGAGTTAAGAGAACTGATGCGGATGTTCTTTTAATTGTTATTCAAGCAATGTATGTCTCGTGACCAACTCAACGAGTGTTGCCAACAGGGACGGTGTAGAGTGCCCTCTGGTGGACAAACTATACAACTCCAACGCTCATGACATGGTTCAAGCGTGTTTGGTCCGTTTTTATATGATTTTTGAAATATTAATTTATCGGCCATTCTGACTCCAGATACCGATAGTTTGGAAAATGCCTAATATCGGCCAATAATATCGGTCTGCCGATATATCGGCCAGGCTCTAGTCTGTTCATACTGCTTTAGAAGTTATTAATGCTTTTCTTATTGCTTAAAATAGTTGCATACAAATATTTTAAGGCGGGTTTCCTGATAGTCCCAACCCATTCCGTTGGTTACGTCAATGTTGCAAACAAACAAAACAATAAGGAAATGAGCGTGCAAATGGCTTAAAGTTGTCTGCTTATTAAACTGGTACATGCAAAACTATTTTAACCATTGATATTGTCAATGCACCCCTGACTGCGAAATGGCATTTAACTCTCTGCGCTTGTGCTTGTTATTTAGCACCGACGGGGGAGGGAGGGGGTTATGTGCAAAAAGGGTTATTCCCATTTTGTTTTCATTCACTGTGCCTCCAAGCACTACCATTTATAGACGGTGATGTCAGCACTATCTTCCATAGCCCAGGGCCTCTTTGGCACATAATGTATGCAATCTCAGACATTCCATTCCTGCCTCGCAAATAAGCTGCGGGCTACAGCGGGCGTGTGCTTCCCCTCTTTCTGCAGATATTAAAGGCGCAGAGTGGGAATTGATTTTCTCCTGCTTTTCACTCCTACTCTCTCGTTGAGTTTATTTTTTGGCAGCTTTTTCCTAGCGCAGAGAAACTAGACCGAAAATCCTTTTTCAACCATTTGGGAATTGCATGTTATTGTTAATGATTTAGTGTCGTCTCTCAGTATCGGTTTTGATTTTGCAAATGGCTGAATTCACACTTTTGTGAATGTGTTATTAAATAAACATCTTTTTAGAGAGCGTGATTCGTCTCTATTTTTATCAGCCCCTTATATAAGAACATACGCCTCGCTGAACAGACACAGCTCCGGTCTACCCTTGACTAATGGCATGTGGGGTTGTAAAAGGGGGTCCGTTTTGGCAGCGTTTCAGATGTTTTTCATTAGCTTGTAAAGGACATCAATTTTCGGATGGAATTCCAATTTGCATTTCAGGGCCAGTCCCTCCTTGAGGGCCAGGGCCCTGTTACAGCTTCCTGTAGATTCCCGCCGGAGAAGTAGTGGGGTGGGGGGCTAGTTTGGGGGAAGGGGATTGTTTCTGAGCACATGGAAATGGCCTATAGGGCACCATGGAGACTCCGTCTGTCTTGAAAAGCTCTCAGGCTGGATTGTTCAAGGATGTTTTCACAAGTGTTGAACTGGAGACATGCCGAAGAACAAGTTTGGTATCTTTCATGTGCTTTCTGATTTAGGTTTTATGCATTCAAACGACTAAAGTGTGTTAAATGACACATTTTCCCCACAAAACACTGAGCACTGAACATTCCTACCTTTGTTTTTAGTTTGCAAACGGACTGGCTGGGAAGGAAAGGGTTAATTTGTAACCACGGTCTGTGGGTTCTTGGCCGGCTCACTGGAGAAATGTAGCCCCCTTTCATTCTCTGGGTTGTTTACACGACTGGCAGCCATTTTAGACTGGAGCTCTGCTAACACAGAGAGGTCTCGGGTTTCTTAGGCTTTCACAGGGCAGCGAGTTCAGTCAGCGGCTTGTTCTGTCATCCATCTTCCATCGGGGGCCCTTCCCCCCTCACACATTCACACACACTCTCTCTCTCATTCTACAATCTGGTCACCATCCACTGTACTCAGAGAGCTGTATACTGTTCACTTTTAAGTGCTCTGTTGTATATTAAAGCAGTAAGCAACTTGAGGCCGAACATTATAGTGATTTTTCCACGGCTAAGGGGTGTTTTTAGTTAACGCATTGCGGACGTGTGTTATCGAGTTGTTGCATGAGAAATATGATAAAACAACAATGTTCAGTATGTTGTTGGATTTATTATTCACTAGGGCTGGGAAAGATTAATCGCGATTAATCGCATCCAAAATAAAAGTTTGTGTTTACATAATATATGTGTGTGTAGTGTGTATAATTATTTTGTATATATAAATACACATATATGCATGTATATATTTAAGAAAAATGTGTTATTAATATATCAAATATTTATATTTATGTATAATATTAATTTTGTATAAATATATATAAAGTATATACATGCAAATGTTTACATGCATGTGTGTGTATTTATATATATAAAATAATTATACACACTACACACAGATATATTATGTAAACACAAACTTTTATTTTGGATGCGATTAATCGCGATTAACTTTTTCCCAGCCCTATTATTCACATTTTAAAAATCTAAATGTTTTATCTATAGTTTTTTGTTTTCTGCTTTTTCATTTAATTTCATACATCTTTTTTATTTTAAATATATTTATTTTTTGTTGTTTTTTTGTACGTTGTAGTATATTACAATAACACGGACTGCTATTTTGCTTTTTTTTCTACTTTTTTCATTCTTGCTCTCTTTCTAAGACTTTTTGTGTGTCCTTTTCTCTCGTTTGCCCCTTTTGTCCGCAGTCACTCAACCTTGTCTTGTCCTAGATTTGAAAGCACATGCTTTCACGGAGCTGTTAAGGGATCAGGATTCTGTGTCTGCATTAGTATCTGTCTGTCTGTTGCCTTGATCATGTACCAAGAAACACAGATGATCTCACTGGACCAAAACCATCAGTATTAATAGCAGCGAAACTCCCATGTAATGAAAACCTTCCCAACGACCTTGTGGTGAAACCAAAGGTTGTCATCTATCGCAGCTGCTAGACAGGACGATGGGTGTGGTTTGCCCACTGAAGGGTCTAATTGGAGGGCTCTTTAAAAGTGATGTCATTTATTTGTCTATGGGTCTTTAACTTAGCACTGTTGCTTTCCCATCACTCAGGCATTATTCCAGACCTTCTGATTGGATCTAATCAGGTGTTCCTCTGTGTCTAAACAGCCCCTTCCCATCATCTCACCTGGAGTGGTATCGTCTGCTTTCATTAGGAAATGAGTGAGATAGATTAGCCGAGGCCTCATGAGCTGTTTGTAACAATCATGTCAACAAAATAAATACATCCTCTATTTATGAGAGAGATTTAGCCTTTTCTCGAATCAATAAGCCGTGTATGGTACTGTATGAAGCAGCTCATTTGTTTGATTTAGAAATGATTTTGTAAGCACGTTGATATTTGTTCTGCATTAAATGCTAGTGTTGAATTGAGCTGACTTTGACCTTTTCTGTTTGGTTGATCATCCAATAGGCCAATAGTGTGATCAGTCCAATGGGCAAGTAATCAGAAATTACACTACCATGTTAGATTATAGATTTTCTTTTAATTACACTCTAAAATGCTGGGTTGTTTAACCCAATTTTGGGTCAAATATGGACAAATCCAGCCTTTTAAATGACATTTTTAACCCAATGTTTGAGTTTGTCCATATTTGACCCAAAATTGGTTCAAAACAACCCAGCATTTTTTAGAGTGTATGTGTGTCTGGATATTTGCATAATTTTCATTATCTTACATCTGAAGATTGTTCCAAGATATACTGACCCCAAAATGTTTTCCATGAAGTGATTTTGTTTTAGCATTACATTAATACGAATTTCACGAAAATAATGGCAAAACATTCATTTTTCTTTATAAAAATGTCTTTATATATATTCTTTATATATATATTTTAAAAGTTTTTGAAGTCTCTGTCCCCACCACCATAATAATAGTCCTTTTCCCTTCCACCGATGTGTCAGAATGCAAAACAAGCAGTTATGTTCTGAAATAACATTAATATTTAATATTAACAACAGCTGAAGTCTTGTACTCTGTGTCTGCACTCCCCGTTCATTTTTCCTTGTATTTTATTCCACTCCGTCGTCTTCTCCTCTGTTGTTGACTGAACATTTTCGCAGCGTATCCAGCTGCTGCCTGCCGTGTTCTGTGCTCCATGACCTCAGCTCCTGGCTGCTGATTGGTTAATATATGCTTTGACAGTACTGCAGCCTGACCGCCACCAATACCCCCTTCAAAACAAAGGTGTTTCAGATGGGTACAGCCTTAATCCCCTTCCTCCTCTCACCTGGGCTGAGTGTGAACCCCCTTCCATCCCCCCAACATCTAGCCCATCTGTTGCGTGAATGAGATCCGTGATGGTGCTTCAATTACAGAGTGTTAGAGGAATGTCAACAGCTGAACCAGACTTCCCTTCACACTACCAGACTTGAAATAAGTAAAGGAAAAAGTATGTGTAAATTGTTTTCGCAGATGGTTTATTTCGGGCTTGGCTGTGATGTTGTTCATGCCAATCTTGAAATGGTATAACTCAGGAATCCTATTGAAATTAGACTAAAGAATGAAAGAATGTCATTGACAAACTCTCCTTTGTGTGTCTTTTTTTTCTTTTTTTTTGCAGGCCCTGCTGCTCTCATGTCATGACTGAATTGAAAACACTAAGGCCATTGATAAAATTTTCATTAAAGTGGATGAATATTCGAAACAATGAGTCACATGGCAAACATGTCAATATAAGCCTCAAAATTATATAATTTAGATAGATGGATGGATGGATTGTTCAGCAAACTATTTTCAAACCATTTTCAGGATTCTTTAAAGAATAGAAAGTTGAAAATAAATTGATGTTACATGTCTGCCAACTGATATATTCAGGCCATAACTATGTGGTTGCTAAGATGTTCTGAGTCATTGTTAGTTTTGTTTGGTTTGCGGTCGTGTGAATGGATTGTCAGATCTACACATTAGCGCAGGTTAAAATGAAATCTTCGTATTTACAGCTACTAAATTAATAAAACAGGCTGTGTGACTATAAGGAATGGTTACCATAATGAACATCCTTATGCAAGTTCGAAGGACTTTATCTGAATTAAAGGGGACATATCATGCTAAATCCACCTTTTTAGCCCTTAAATGCATTTTGTTGTATATTTGGAGTGTTTGTAAGTACAGAAAAGCTGAAAATATTCTCTTCAGGTGCTTTGTTTATATCTTTATATTTTGTTTTGGTCTTATTTTTCAACCTGTTTTCCGATTTTCTGTTCTCTATGACGTATTTTGAACAATTACGTCACAGTATTTGCAGCGGAACTGACAAATAAGGACATTGACTACCCGTCCAACACTACGAACAATCCGCCATTTTTATTTTCTCCGATTTTGTAGTCCAAGCTCAATGATGCAGAAGTTATGAGAGGGCAAGTCAAAATGTTCGGTTGATAAATGTAGTGACCTGAAGCACTTCAAGGATCCTCACTTCAACAACCTCCGCCAGTATAAAGAAGGGTTTGCCGATCGACTTCGTCTGAATGAGGGGTAAATTCCTTCTATCGTTGGAGACGACAAACAGAGCATTTCGATAAGCTGTAAATATCATTAATAAAAATAAAGCACTTTACTTTCTTAAAACACATGGTGGTCATGGTTTAGCAGTACCTTTGTCTTTCTTGTTTTTGTTTTGAAGTAACGTTACACGTCTGCAGTATTATTGTTCTTGAGTTTCATCAATGGTCATTTAGCTGCTGTGTTTTCTGATGCTTTTCTAAACGTATCATATTATCAATACAGATTTTTAGTGGTAAGATTAGACCGTAGTCATTTATCTTGTTAGTGTGCTTGTTTTAACAAGAGAAATAATCGACTTTCACTATAACACAATACAGTTACATTCATTGCAATACATCCATATTAAAGGGTTAGTTCACCCAAAAATTAAAATTAAGTCATTAATTACTCACCCCCTATGCTGTTCTAACCCCGTAAGACCTTCGTTCATCTTCGGAACACAAATGAAGATATTTTTGATTTAATCTGAGAGCTGGATCACTCATCCATAGACTGCCTAAGGGACTGGCACTTGACGGCCCATAAAGTCAATAAATAAAATGTTGAAATATTCCATGTGCCTACAGCGGCTCAATTATAAGTTTATCAAGCGACGAGACTACTTTGTTTTGCGAAAATAACATAAATAACGACTTTATTAGACTATTCCATTACTTCCTTATGGGCGCATGCGCGAGAACTGAGACGAGGACGTTCTTCTTCGACTGCTTCTTGTTACCGGCTGCTCACCGCTTAGGAGTATTACCGCCACCTACCGTATAAGATGATGTGCTCGATATAGCCGGAGCGCGATCATCATCTTATACAGTAGGTGGCGGAACACTCTGAAGCGGTGAGCAGCCGGTAAAAGAAGCAGTCGAAGAAGAACGTCATTGTCTCAGTTCTCGCGCATGCGGCCATAAGGAAGTAATACCGCAGTGTTTGTCGTCTTCTTTTTCAACTCGCTCGCTCTGGATCGCACATCTAAGGCTTGATGGACAAGTCTTCTGTTGTTGACATTTTGTTAAAGTGTGAATAAAAATGTTCTTTGACTCTATATAATCGTGTATCTCTAATCAAACTACAAAAATGGCCGAACGGGTGGAGTTGAACCGGTGTGAATCTCAGCGACCTGGAGAGTGAGCGGGATTAGAGAGCCTAAGTCCCTCCCCTCCGTCTGACCACCATGGGACCTTATTTCGAAAAATATTGTATGGTAGTCAATGGCGAGAGACAACAAATATTTTGATCTCGTTTGAATTGTGCCCTGAATTGCACATATGATGTTTGTCAATTTAAATACACTTTAAAGTAAATAAAGTCACAGTTTGATGTGAAACCGTTGAGGTATAAGACTATGAAAATACGTAATTACAAAGACTACAAACCCCAAAGGTGCACATTTTCTCTCAATGAATGAAGCTAACTTTACTGAGGCTAACATCTGTCATTGTTTCTATAGTCTTACGATATAATCGTAACGTAACGCCGTCATGCCTGAGTGTTTTGTACCAGACTGCACACACACGAGCAGCAGATCTCGCTCGTTGTTTCGCTTCCCGGAGATGTAGTTCATTTAGCGATTTTCAAGTAAAACTAAAAGTTACTCTTCTGTTTTATGACAAACGGTGACGTTTTTGACTTTCAGAATTATCTTTTAAATTGACAAACATCATATGTTTAATTCAGGGCACAGTTCAGACGGAATAAAAAGATAAGTTGTCTCTCGCCATTGACTACCACACATATTTTTTTCCGAAATAAGGTCCCATGAGCTGGAAGCGGAGGGCGGGACTTAGGCTCTGTATATGACATATCTCCTTTTTATTTAAAGAGGCCGCACCAAAACGAGTTGCTCACAGACACACATCACAGACGGGGTAGTAAAGGGGCCTGTGGAGCTATAATGAGGAATTCAGACCCAAGCATTGCAGTTTCGCTTTATATAGACCACAAATGTATGATTTATATGTAAAAAGGAATGATTTAAAAGCATGATATGTACCCTTTAAATGCAGTGCAAACACCTCTTTAGCTGTTGTCACATGCCAGTGTTGGTGACCCCTGGTCTAGGGTCTAATTTTTACTATTGATTCATGTTGTGTTGCTGATTTATTGATTTTGGAATAATAAGGTGTTATTTAAAAGTGCTTTAAAAAATAAAATGTTGGCTCCAAAATGTAATAGGTTCGCTCAAATCCTTTAGTATAAAATAATCTCCAAGTATAAAATGGTAATAGTGATGCTTGCTTTAGCATTGCACCATTTTCATTTGCTGCAGTGCCTTTAGTTGAGCAACATTACCAAACCGTGATTGGCACCGTCTTTTACATTTCCCGCAAATGCCGTGTGTGGTGCACTGTTGTGTGGCATGGCATTAGATTGGGTGGCTCTTCATGTCTTCAGTGTGATTAGGAGATGGAGATTCTTTAAATAGAATGCCAATGAAGGAGTGCATGGTCTGATTGGCAGTGGCAATGTATAATTCAGTTTTCAACCCCCAGGATTCAGAGCGAGTCTGTGTTCTGATTACTAATCAGCAGAGACGGTGACTCTCCCCACCTTTTCTACGGCAAGAGAAGGCACGACCAGCTATCAGCTGCTGTGTCTGTCATGAACTGTTGCGTGCCAATCTGGAGAGCCCCGCTAAAAGAGGCGGGAGGGGGTGAGAGAAAATGCCTTGTTACCATGGAGAAGGAGACCTGGGTGATGGTGGCTGGTTGTAAAGTCTAGGTCTTTTTAGTCTCCTTATATCCTGTTTTTTTCTTTTCCTCTTCTCAGAGCCCTTCTGAATGCCCTGCGTTCCATGGGAACATACAGTTTCCTGTAGTGTAGAAAAGATTTTGTTGCATTTTTGCACGTTGACCGCTGCATTAGAAGTCAGTAGTTCTAGTACTTAACCGTAAGTAATGCAATTTGACGTCTACATCGTTTGTGCTACAGACCTGAAATCATGTGGGATTTGGGGAAAAGGTGCACTGTGAAAAATATGCTGTTAGATTTACGGATAAAAACGGCAGCTGTGGTTGCCAGAATTTCATTCTGTTGGAAATGTTTCAGTTATTATGGGATGGCAAATTAGTAGCTTATTAGTAGGGTTGGGTATCAAGAATCGAGTATCGACTTGGAACCGGGACTAACTTTTCGCTTTTTCCGGAATCGTTCAAAAGTTAAAATTTCGATTCCTAGTTTCGATATTCACAGTCCGCCGACCGGAAGAAGAAACTGCTGAATAACACCAACGAAAAGCGCCTAACAGAAGTGTTGGCATAACCGCGCTGAGTCAAACATGAGTAGCTTACGTCGGCGGTCCAAAGTGTGGCTTCAGTTTTCTAAAAATAACGAAATCTCTGTAAAATGCAACATTTGTGACAAAAGGAGTATTTGTGACAGAAGGAGTATTTCCTTCAGAAAGACCGTTGGTTAGCAAGGTTAGCTAAACTTTTTTGACCCTGCCTCTTAAAAGAATCGGAATCGAGAATCGTTAGGAACCGGAATCGAAACAAGTAATCGAAATCGGAATCAGAATCGTTCAAATTTAAATCGATACCCAACCCTACTTATTAGTAACATTAGTAATGTTAGCTAACTAAACAACCAAAATCAAGATTTTTTCCTTAAACATATTCTGATAACCACAAAAACGATTGTTTTTTTGGTAACACTTTACTTCAGGGTTCTCAAGTCTCACGCATTGGCCGCTGAGACACACGCAATTCAACCAGTTCACACGCTCACACGCCACATCGTGTATTTCTCACGCAGAAAAGGCCAAGTTGTCCTGTAAGCTTTATATATAACATTGTATACGAGGCGCAGGCACACAAAGTGAAGTTTCAGACTCTCGGCCAGATAACGTCCGTTAGGTAACATAGACGCGCAAACACGGAAGTTGACGGAACATCTCGGCCACTGTACGTTCGTCACTAGGTAACCAACAACATCGCGCGAACACACGTTGTGATGGAGAAGGGAAGAAAGCTCGTCTAATATTATTGGGCTGGAGCATTTAATATATAGCCCATCGTATACATTATTATTGATGCAGTCAAAGACTCTACAACTACTTTGCAACCAGGCCAGAATCTTTGGCTCAGATTGGCTAGCTTACGTTACCTGAAACTATAAGGGAAATTTTATGGTATGGGACGGAATGAAGATGTATTTCTTCATTTTATTTTAAATTACTGTATATATTATCATTTATATATGATTTCTAAGATATAAAATTTAGTGCTCTGGGTAATATTTTATATCCTGCCAAAACATCCATTAATAATTGCCATTGCATTTGTATTTTTCAAAGATGTCAGGGCAAAAGAAAAAGATATTTGTGTACACACACAAACACCTAATACTCTAATATGTCCATTTGTTCACATTACCACACCATAAATCATTATACCATTTCAATTGCACACATTCAAAATGCAAAAAGATTTAAATATAACATTGAAGAGTAGAATATTTGATGTGATGAATTGCTCTGTCATTTATCAGATTTACTAATTGTTACACTAAACAATACTGGGTTGTTTAAACTCAAATTTGGATCAAATATGGATAAACCCAAATGTTGGGTAAAATGTCATTTAAAATCTTCAACTTTCACTTTCAACTGTACATTTTTTTAGTTACATTTTAACCCAACATTACAGTGTATAATTTCAATTTGTGCTGGTTAATTACTGTATGAACAATGGATAAAATTGGGGGCGGGGCTCCATTGGGGCTCCTCCCCTAACCGAATGGGAACTCACTCTAAGCTTTTGATAAAACTTGAGAACACTGCTTTACTTGAAGGGGTGTGCATAAGACTGACATGATACCTTCATAACCATGACATGACATATGTCTTGAATATGAAGTAGGGTTATGCATGTTTATGAAAACTTGTCATTAAGTGTCTTTTGCTCAATAATGACATTCTGAATGCAAATATGACATTGTTTAAGATGTCTTTGTTATGTCATCTTGACAAAAACCTTAACATCATAACCTGTGTCTTTGTCATGACAACTTGACATAAAATTAAGTTTATCTGTCATGTGGTTGGTTTTGACAATGGCTGTCATGAAGCCATTATAACTGTGTCATGAACATTTTTTGTGACCTCAACTACAGTGGTACTAATTGAATTTGTCATTAAAAAGTTATAATGGCTTCATGATAGCCAATGTCAAAACCAACCATCTGATAGTTTAATGTAATGTTAACCAATAAAGCTGTTGTTTCTTAAGTTTGATAATTAATCTGCTGTCATGTTTATGACAGGTTGTGTTGTCTAAGTAATGTCAAGTTGTCCTGACAAAGACACTGACAGGTTATGATGTATTGGTTTATGTCAAGATGTCATAAAAAAGGCATCTAAAACAATGTCATATCTGCATTAAAAATGTCATAACTGAGCGAATGAAACTTAATGGCAGTTGTCAAACATGCATAAACCCTACTTTATATTCAAGACATATGTCATGTCATGATTATAAAGGTGTCATGTCAGTCTTATGCACGTTACCGATATTTGTTTCAACGATTTTATGGTATTCGTTAATTTTACTTACAAAGACCATACATTTGACATTGTTACTGTAAAATTACATATAATGTGATGATGAGCAGTAACAATATTTCACTGTGCTTAGAATAAACAGAACAATATCGTGCATTGATGTGGATGCTTATATATCTGTCATTTATAGTTGTTGTTCTTGGTGTTGATGGACCTTTAGACTTAAAACTAGAGTTTAACAAGTAACAAAATAAAATTGTCTTCCAAATTTCAAAGTTTCATGAAATAGCTGTTGTTGTTTTTTCCACGTCAATGATTTTAGTAGCACCATAGGTCTGATGAAAAATAATGCCCTTGACTTTGTAAAGTGAACGTTTTATGTGTATATTTTACAGCCATCTGACTGTGAAGGTTGATTTATGGTCAGCGTCTATCTCTCGCTCTTGTTTTCTCACTGGTTTTGGCTGTCTCTCTGCCATCCATCATATATCTCGCTTCTCATCATGATTTTGTTTTTGTTCTGGAGCTAAACTTCTTTTGTTTCAACTGTCCGACCCGTTCACATTTCTGGTAATCAGAAGCAGAGCCGCTCCAGGAGTCCGAGTCCACTAGCCTGGGGTGAATTCTGGCGGTTTGGTTGGACTTTTTCACATTCCATGGCACTTTTGTTTTTTTTGTTCAAGTTTGAAATCTCGCTGAAATGTGGGCCTAAGAGTACAATGAGTTCACTACATCTTTCCAGCTTTCCTTTTTCCACTTTGTGTCCTCAGCATTTTACAGCTTCCCAGAAAACATTGCCCAGGTTTTCCCAAATTTAAAACCCATTACTGAATCTTAGCCAGTGGCTAAATCAACCTTGTTTTCCCATGTTGTCTGCACGATAATCAGATATATGTAATATCCACCGAGGGAGTTCAGAGTGAGGATGAGTCATAGCTAGTGCAGTTTAAATCACAGTGCTTCATTCACACCCTTGAACGCCTGTGTCGTCTTTTTAAAGCTTGTGATTTGCTCATTCACACACTTTTGCTGGATCCGCTATAGTCAGGAGGACTCCTGCTGGTTAGTATGCGGTATTGCACGTTGCATCATGGATCTGTGTTTTTGTTCGGTGATAATTGCATTCCACTTGTTTTGAGCTGTTGAATTGCTTATTGACTGTACTATCTCGTCCCTTTTTACTTCATCTAAATCAGCGTCAAAGGAAGTCACGTCGCATCAATATTTCCTACATATCTCTGAAACACACATGCACCACCAAGACGCCTCTTTATTGATTACTGGTTCACATGAACAAAACAGTTCCCTTCAAGTTCACCTCCTTAAATGGCACCAAAGTCAACATAAAATCAAAATTAATCATTTTTATCTTAACACATATTCCTAGTTTAATTGTGCAAGATTGGTCGGCGCTTGGTTTTTGTTTTATAATAAATATAATTGCCTTCAAAACAACTTTAGTTTTTAGCCAACACCTTCAATAATTTTTTTTTGCCTTTCTCTCCATTGTGGTCCACTAAGTAAAGATTCCTTTTTTTCTTCTTTGAATATCTTGTTTTGCATGTTTGCATGTAAATGCATCATATTATGTAAAATAATACTATAAAATAACCAAATTTGTAAAATATTACTGTAAAATAACCAAATTTGGTTCCTAGAAGAACCTTTCAGTGAACAGTTCTTCAAAGAAACTTAAAGGAACACTCTGACTTTTTGGGACTTTATAGCCTATTGACCTTATCCCCCAGAGTTAGATAAGTCCATACATACCTTTTTCATCTCCATGCGTGCTATAAGTCTGTTTTGACGCACCCACCGCTATCCTAGCTTAGCACAAAGACTGGATGTAAATGGTTGCAGCTAGCATACTAATCCAAATAAGTGACAAAATAACGCAAACATTTTCCTATTTACATGATGTGATTTGTATAGTCACAGAGTGTACAAAAAACAAAGTCACATGAGACGCAGACATCTTTTAACCGTATAAATACTGGGAATTATATTCTTTGAAGGCGAAGCACTGCTACTTGGTGGCATTAGAACAGTGCCATTATACGCTCTATTACCCCAGTAACAAATGAGCGGAGCTAGAGGTAAACTCAGGACTGTAGCCTTCACCTTGCTGAATCAGAATTATAATTTTTTTGTTTTGGAGAAACAGTGACCACCCGTCGGCTACTGTCTGTGGGTTCATTGTGCAAAAAAACCCCATTTGCCTTGTGCTATTACTTTCCCCTTATTCTTGCCTATTGTAATGCAATTATACTATATTATATGCTGTTGAATACGTTGGTTCAGCTAATAAATTGCATTTAAAATATATTGATTCCTGAAATAATAATTCTTTATTCATGTCATCAGGATGCATTTTTGGTTGGAATTCAGTGAAACATCATGGTAGTACCTGGTCTCCCCTGTTTATTGTCACAGCTCATACAATAAAGTGGACACCCATGATAAACTATGCTTTTCTATCTAGTAATTGCTGACTCTATTAATCCAATTCTGAGTGAACTCTCTGCTCCTTGTCACGGAGCGTCTCGGTGCTGCGGTAATCACTCTGCCCAAGTAGCAGTGCTTTGCCTTCAGAAAATATAGTTCCCAGTATTTATACGGTTAAAAGACATAAAGATGTCTGTGTCTTATATAGGGTTGCAAAGGGGCGGGACATTTTCGGTAAATTTCCGGAAAGTTTACGGTAAATTTCCATGGGAAGTTAAGCTGGGGAATTTTGGAAATATTCCCGTATTAGAACATCGGATGGTGCACGTGGCATTTTTCTGTAAAATTAGCTTGTAAGAATACTAATGCAATGCAAGAACTTGTAAGAAATAAGAATACTAATGCAATGGCATTAACGGATACATAAATAGTAAGACTAGCTAAACAACTGGAATGATCTTGAAATCATATTGCAGAAGGCAGAGAAAAACAGACACATGAGGTAACTTATTTAATATCTAATTTATCAGCATTGCTACTAGATGAATTAGGGCTGCACGATATTGGTAAAAAATGGCTTTGCGATATTTTATTTTTCCACGATATATATTGCGATATAAAAACAATTTCTCCAGATGACTTGAATAGCTCTATTTGGAAAGAAGTGAATCATTCTAGAATGACTGGGGTGGTTTTGTCATGAAGTAAATCCACATAGAAACTAATGTTAATAGAATGTTAACTAATGTAGTTAACAAGACTTTAATAAATGGAACCTTATTGTAAAGTGTTTCCTTTTTATTTCTCAAGTTCAGTGTTGGATAGATCAGTTGTTTTAACCATTCATTAAAGTGAATTGGTTCAAAAGAGTCATTAGTTCGCGAATCGGCCATGTCATTAACGGATATATATATATATATATATATATATATATATATATATATATATATATATATTTTTTTTTTATTGAAAGTGTGGCTTATGTCATCTGAATGTGTCGAGCAAAGTCACTCGTCGTCATCCTACTTCACTCATCGGATTGTGATTGAGGAATGGCATTCAAGTCTATTTGAATGGTATCTGTTTGTTTTAGTCAAAATTATCCTAAAATATACTTTCGTCAACTATATTTAAGTTCCCTATGAAGAGTCAACCCTCAACTTTGAAAATTCCCACTTTATTCCCGTTTATTCCCATATATTCCTCTCAAATTCCCATTAATTCCCATGGAAAGTTTCCATCTTTGAAAATTCCCAGAATTTTGCAACCCTAGTCTTATATGACCTTGTTATTTGTACACACTGTGACTATACAAATCACAACATGTAAATAGTTTGCATTATTTTGTCACTTATTTGGATTAGTATGCTAGCTGCAACCATTTACATCCAGTCTTTGTGCTAAGCTAGGATAGCGGTGGGTGCGTCAAACAGACTTATAGCACGCACAGAGATGAAAAAGGTAAGTATGGACTTATCTAACTCTGGGGGATAAAGTGAATAGGCTAAAGTCCCAAAAAGTCGGAGTGTTCCTTTAATGTGAAGAACATTTGAATAATCTGAAGATCCTTGGATCTAGAATTTTATGAAAAGAACTGTCGTTCACACTGCCAACAAACACTGATTGAACATGTTCAGTTGGGTGAAAACAAACCCCGACCACCGCCAACAGGAGTAGCGTTGTTGGTGTTTGTGCAGTGTGACCTGGCCTTTTAAAGAACACTTGTGTGTTGGAAAGGTTCTATGGATTGTAAATGTTCTTCATGGAACCATTGTTAAAGAAAGCCCTTTATTTTTAAGTGTATTGTGCTTGACTTAATCTGCAAATACTCCGAAGGCCTACTTTTACCTCATTACCTGCGCTGACCACGGCATACAGTGAGTCTAATGTATTGCAGCCTGTTTGCTAATGGCAGCCGCCAGTCCTGGCACAGATGTTGAGCTGTAGAGGAGCAGTGCCGCCCAAACTCCCTGTTCCTTCACGGTGATTAATGAAACCTCAGCTCACCGAGCTCCTCTCTCAGCCTCGACGGACCGCTTCGGTCTCTCAGGTCCCCGCTGTATTTCCTTCACGCTGTCAGATTTATACCAGGGTGTAGTGCATATTTATGAAGTGCACTCTCCATTTGCACTCGTGGCTTGTTTTTCTTACATTTACTGTCCATGGCTCTGGGTATTAATCATACGTCACTCACTCCCTCTGCTGCAGCTGTCGCCGCTCTTATGGCGTACAACAGCCGCATAATTGAGCGAAACGCTCCAGTTCTGCAGGAAGTAGGTCTAAGGAGCCAACTCGTACACTAGGGTACTTGTGGTGAATGTTAACATTTTAATTTGTTCTGTTTAAAGGTCTTCATATTTCCTGCTGTATGCTAATGTCTTTGTTTAATATGCATATATCAGCTGTCCATTTTATATTCCACCCCTGCTCAAGCCAATCGCCTTGAACGCCAAAAGCTGCATCACAAATTTGCATGCCAGCCAGACTAAGTAGTATGCAAAATGTTGATTAGTGCACCCCAAGTCAAGGTACTTAGAAAAGAGTAATAACAGAGGAATAATACATCCTGGCTTCTGTAGTACTATTTTAAGAGCAGATTTTAAATGTTTGAATCTAAAATTTACATCATGAACTAACATGTGAACTTGCATATTAATGAATAACACTGTCGCTGACAGTATGCGCTTAAGTGCAACTGTGGTATTGTATGATGTACAGAGATGTATAAAGTACTAGAAACCCGGACTTGAGGAAAAGTACAAGTGCTCTATCAAAAAAGTGACTTGAGTCACATTTTTTGTACTTAAGTATTGCAAGTAGTTTATTTTAAAATTCACTACTTAAGTACTAAAAGTAAAAGTACAAGTATTGTGTCATGTAATTATTAAAGAAAGCAGTCAAAAGTTTGAACTAGCAATCAAATAAGGCGCTTTGGCGGCAGCCAAAAAAAATAGTCATTGCAGGACAACCCCTGCATTAGTTGTCAACGTGTGTGTCAATCAATACCATTACCCCATAAAACTGGCGTGTGATTTAGGCAGCTTGAAAGCCAACTTGCAACGAATGATTTGTAAAATTTTTATAATTGTAACGAGTAACTAGCAGAACATTAAAAAAATATCGAAAGAAAAAGTATTAAATTCATCCGAAAATATCTACTGAAGTAAAAGTAGAAGTATGAGATAAAAACATTACTCTAGTAGAGTACAGATACAGCATTTTAGTATTTAAGTACAGTACTTAAGTAGTTCTACTTCGTTACTATACATCGCTGATGATGTAGTTCATTCAAATACTGGTATAGTCTTACTACTACATACTTAGTTACCCAAAGATGAAAACTCTTCTATTATTTACTCACCATCATGTTTCCAAACCTGTATGACTTTCTCTCTTCTGCAAAAATCAAAGAAGATTGTTATGGCTAAAAACAATATTGGACCCCATTGACTTTCATTGTATGGGGGAAGAAAAAACTTCTTTTGTTTTCTCAGAAGACAGTCAAATACAGGTTTGGAAAGACAGAGTGAGTAAATGAGTGTTCACTTAATCCATTTTAAAGCTATGTGAATGGGACAAACTATGTGACTGAGCGTTTAAAAAGTTATTATCATTTTACATGGCCTTCAGCAGTCACATGTTTTGTATGCTACTGTTCAAAAGTTTGAGGTCAGAATGATGTTTTATTTTTTTAAATAAATCAATACTTTAAGAGTTAGCAAGGATGCATTAAACCCGTATACTGTGTAACTGAACTTTCGGGCAAACAATTCTTCTCACAAAACTTTGACTAAATACATAGAGATTACCAAAAATTACCTAAATACCAAAAATTTTAAATGTGTGACACAAAAGATATTTATTTATTTATTTTTACAATATAATACAATGAAAGTCAGTGTTCTTTAGATTCTTAAAAAAAAAATCTATTTTGTGTTCCGCTGAAGAAAGCCATAGTTAATTTTTACATGCACAATCCCTTTAATGTTCATGTAATAAACATCACAATATACAGTTAGCCAGTCATAATTGCGAAATAAGCCACTTCAGGAATGGTACAAGTCCAACTTACTGTACATTAACACATTACGTAGCTGTGTCCAGTTTAACAAAAGGAAAATGGACCACTTTAGGGTCAAAATGGTGTTTACTTAAGCTCCCCCTACCGTTTATGTCCCGTAGATATCAGTTATCAGCATGAATTTGGTGTCGGAATTGACTATCACAGTAACAAAACAAAAAAAAATTAATGAGATTCCTCGTTGTCACTGTCTGCTGCAAGCATTCGCTCCAAATTTCATCTGACATAGTGAAGACTGAGTGTGATGTAACATCATATTTTCATGAGTGCTGCGCTCTTTTTGACGTGGGATGTCTGACTGCCGTATTTAGTGCTGCTGGGAGACGTTTCGGTCTGTTGCCCTTTCCGTCAATGGGGCAGGCCGTGGGGGGGGGGGAGGAGCCCCTTAGCGTGTCATTCCAATGTGACGAACAGAGATGACACGGGCAGAAAATAACCTTCTATTTCAGCCCCAACCAAACCCCCTTTAATGTCTGATGGGACCAGCCAATCACAGCTGGCTCTGTTGCTAGGTAATGGCTCTGCCGCCCCCGTGCCGAAGTATGTTAATACAAGGCGGATTGCATCCCCCTTGCCGAGACGAGAGATCATACGGATGTGGGTGTGTTGGGGGTTTGTCTACTACAGTGAGGGAGAGCGGCCGAGATGATGAGAAAAAATACAAAGGCCAACAGGCAGAATTATAGGGGACAGACGAGAATGAATCATCGCAGTCAGATTCAGTTGGTTGGTTTCCTCAGCAGACGGCTTTATACAAAAACAACCTGTCTTCCATTTAGTGAACAGGTTCCCTCACATTCATTTTTGTGTTTTAAGGTGAAAAGGGGTTTGGACCCTATACAAAATCTTTCAGAATAGAAATTTTGCACAAATTTCTATTGAATTCCCTCTATTTCGACAGTGAAGTTCCATTGTGACCCCGCCTTTCCTCTGTCTCCTGTCGTTTCTGTAGCTTTGTCTTTCTAGAACATGTTGCTCTTCCATTCTTTCCCTGAACAGTCTGTTAAATGTTTTCTATTTGAATATATTGGAAAGTAATGTATTACTGTGATGGCAAACGATGAATTTCCAGCATCATTACTCCAGTCTTCAGTGATCCTTCAGAAATCATTTTAAATGTGCTGATTTGCTGCTCAAGAAACATTTATTATCATCAATGTTGAAAAAAAGTTGTGCTGCTTAATGTGCGTAATGCACTATTTTCATGATTCATTTATTTAAAGGAGAACTCTGGGGCAAAATGAACCTTTGGTCTAATAAAACATTAGTACCTAGTCAATCGTTGTCTGAGATTTGTTTTCATGATAATCGAATGTAAAGAGTTTTATCTCTAAAAACTGTTTAGCATATAACGCTAGTAATGGGGGCATTTACTAAGTAAAAAGAAATTGCTAGTTTATACCACTGACGAGGCTCAAAATAGCCCCACACTAACACAGTAACATAATGGGCCCTATTTTAACGATCTGAAACGCAAGTGTCAAAGCGCAAAGCGCAATTAACTTTGTGGGCGGATCCCGGCGCTGTTGCTATTTTCCCAGCAGGATAAATGCCTCTTGCGCCTGGCGCAAATCTAAAAGGGGTTGGTCTGGAGTAGCTTCATTATTCATAGGTGTGGTTTGGGCGTAACGGAAATAAACCAATAAGAGCGTCATATCACATTCCCTTTAAGAGCATGATGAACGAGATGCGCTTGTTCCGTGGCGCAATTCTATTTTAACGCGCATTTACCAGGCGCGCTTCAGCATCGGTTCACAGCCGAGTAGATCAGATGTTCTCGTCAGGGCCGTAAAAGAAAGAGAAGGGACACTGGGATGGGACAAACCCACCCAAATTAGCTTCGGGGTTAAACATGCATATAATAATTTGGGTAAATGTGTAAGCTTTATGCCTGTTTTTCCCATCATCATGGACACAACAATGATTTCCCTCATGTTTATATATTTTTCCGTATAATAATGTATCATTTGCAAAAAGTAAAATGCATCTGTGTTGATGAGAGAATCATCTACAGTGTATGCGCGTTGTTCACACTCTGTATTATGGCCAAGCATGGCACGCTTAAAATAGCATCTGAATATACGCTCAACTCGCCACTGTCTTTAGACCAGGTTTTTTTCTGGTCATTGGCGCAATTGTTTTCTGGAACTGCAAAATAGCACCAGGGATTGTTTGCGCCGACACACGCCTCCTTTTTGCGCCAACCCGCCCAGGAAGCACAAGTTCATTTGTTAGTTTACCGACGTGCGCTCTGTGGAGGAAAAAAGCCTGCTTTGCGCGAGTGCAAAATAGGAATGATAAATGCGTCAGTGTATAAAGTCATTTGCGCCGGGTGCAAGATAGAAAGCCCAATGAGTGTCTATACATGCAAAACAAAGCATTGAGAACTTGTGAGCTGACCGTTTAATAAGAAAATACGTTATAAAGACAGTTCACTTTGTGTATACAGACAGGAGCCATCTTTGGAAAACAGACTCGAGTAAGTCGAACCACGAATGCCGTTTATACAGTTTAGAAGTTCACTGAACTTCATACAGTTCAGCTCACTCAGCACGACGTTCGTGGTTTGACTAGTCGTGACTGTTTTCCCAAGATGGCTTCTGTCTGTATAGGAACTGTCTTTATAAAATATCTTCTTATTAAACGGTCTGTACACTTACAAAGTTTGTTGCATGTACGTGACCCTCATTATGTTACTGTGTTAGTGTGGGGCTATTTTGAGCCTTGTTAGTGGTATAAACTAGCAATTTCTTTTTACTTAGTAAATGCCCCCATTATTAGTGTTATACGCTAAACAGTTTTTAGAGATAAAACTCTTTACATTCGATTGTCATAAAAACAAATCTCAATGACAATGTTTTATTAGACCAAAGGTTCATTTTGCGCCGGATTTCTCCTTTAATAGAAAGTTCATTTGAAATATAAATCTTTTGTAACATTATAAAAATCTTTACTGTCACTTAATCACTTTAATGCATCATTGCTGAAAGTATTAATTTCTTTAAAAAAAAAAAAGTCTTACTGACCTTGAACTTTTGAACAGTAGTTTATAATTTCATGCATGGATTTCCCAAAGGAATTGGATTAAAAATCCACCGCTTGGCTGGAATTAATCATGCAATGTAGTTAGACCATGTGACAATGTTGCATATTACTCTTTAAAACGTCTACCATTGCATACTGTTTCGCATACTACTTTTAAAATGAATAAAAAGTAGGAGGAATTTAGATGAACTGGATATTTTTAATTACAAATTTACTTGAATCCACCCTACATACTGCACAGTATACTACAGTAAGTAGTACAATATTCCTAACATTATAGCTATTCTGCTACTTTATGGCTGTTCGATGATTTTATACACTGTATTAGCTTTGTTATTTGAACATCAACGGTATCATGCAGTTCCTCACTAGCTCTTTCCGTGTGTTGGTTCCCAGTGCTCATACATCAGATGCTGTGGTGTGTCAACAGCAGGCCAGTATGCAGTGACGGACGGCTTGTCAGAGCGACAGCCACCAGAATAAACACACCTCACACACAAACACACGCATATGTATGCGCTTGCATTAATATGCATGAACCCTGCACACATGCCCCTGGTTGTTATTTGGGAAAAAGACCTTTACGTTAATCAAAAAATGTATGAGCTTTGTATTAAGTGAGATAAATATTAATGAGCATGCATGGTTTGGATGGGCGGATGTAGTTTAATAACAAGCGTATGTGTTCGCTGAGGAGAATGCTGGGAAGGCCGGCAGGACGCAGGCCAGTGAGCGGAATACTAATGCGGCTGCATATCTTTGTTCCGTTCCAGCCCTCACGTTTCTCCGGAGTCATTCACATGCAGTCGAGCGCACTGTGTCTGTGGACGTACTATACAATCAGATTCTTGTCTTCTCCTAGAGCACACAAATATTGCTGTATTTGATATCACACACACACAGGTGTTGTTATTGCAGTACCTTTTGTGCTAGTCCAATCGTTTGTCTTTTAGTGCATTTAGTGTTGTTTTAGCTTGTGTGTGTGTGTGTGTTTAACACTATGGTGCTCAAGGTATTTTTGGTAGTCGCTCAGTATTTTTTATTGATTTTGATGCCTTAATGTTGAGCTATTTTATTCAGTTCCCATCAATATATATATATATATATATATATATATATATATATATATATATATATATATATATATATATATATATATAGTAGTGCTGTCAAACGATTAAAATATTTAATCGCGATTAATCGCATTAATGTCATAGTTAACTCGCGATTAATCGCACATTTTTATCTATTCTTAATGTCTTTTGATTTCTTTTTGTTACATTTTTTTCTCATTTTAATGCTCTTATCAACATGGAAAAGTGGATTGGCTTGTTTAGTGCAAATGTTTTTTTTTTATTATTATTATTGAAAATAACATTGGAATAGTGTTCAATTTCACTCTAACATATATAGCCTAAATAATCTCTCACACAATGCAACACTGTCCATCAATAAAAGGGTGAAAGAAATACTGACGAGGTCCTGATATTGACGAGGGGTGGAGAATTTGCATCATCTGTGTTTGTGTGTGTGTGTTTGCTTGGCCATCATCAAGTGGTGTTTCAGGCTGGACGTGCTGCGATGATGATAGCTCAGTTCATAATGACAAAACATACAGATCGCTTTGGTCTTGTCAATGGGACAATTTGGCAACTTTTTAAAAGTAAACTTTACATTCAGAATCTCATTGGCATCCATTTCGGCGTCTCGCGCTCGTCATCCATTCAAAACATAACGTTACTATTTGGCCCGCTCGCAAGCTGAAACGAGTGTGTGCGGCACAAAACGTCCTCGCGCTGCGCTCTGAAACCCATTCATTTCAATTGCTTGCGCCGCGCGAGGACGTTTCGTTGCTTCTTCGACCAAAGCGCAAGCGGATCTAGCTAGACCGGAAACAAAACATCAGGCACGCCGCACACACTCGTTCGGGCTTGCGAGCCGGCTTTGAGTGGATGACGAGCGCGAGACGCTGAAATGGATCAGGACGCATGCGCGCGTCCTGTTGCAAAAGTATGTGAAAAAACTACAAAGTTTGCTAGGACAAAAAGACCGTTAATCGCGCGATAAAAAAATTAACGCCGTTAAAATGAGTTTGCGTTAACGCCGTTAATAACGCGTTTAACTGACAGCTCTAATTTATAGCATTTAATATACACAATTAATATATTCGTAGAAGAAGTCACACTGCAGGACTTGAGTCAGATCTTCTGACAATGTAAAATTTGATCGAAGGGTCATGAATTGGCTGTCGGTGAGCATGTGAAACTAACGCTCAAAGACTTCAGATTTTAGCCTAGGATCTGAGGAAACTTTTAGGATTTGCAAAATTAGTTTTAGATGGCCAAATCGTGGCCACAGTGTGCAGCCGGCTTGCAAGTGTGAGGATTTGTGCGAGTTTGACAAGAGTCAAAGCATCTTCAAAACTGCAGCTCTTGTGGGGTGTTTCCAATCTGCAGTTGGCAGTATCTATCAAAAGTGGTCCAAAGGAAGGAACAGTGGTAAACCGGCGACGGTCATGGGCGGCCAAGGCTTATTGATGCATGTGTTGAGAGAAGGCTGGCCCGTGTGGTCCAATCCAACATACAAGCTACTGTAGCTCAAATTGCTCAAGTTAATGCTGGTTCTGAAAGAAAGGTGTCAGAATACACAGTGCATCGCAGTAGGTTTATTACAGGGCTGCATAGCCTCAGACCAGTCAAGGCACCCATCCTGACCACTGTCCACCACCGAAAGCGCGTGAACATCCATGTGGTTTAACCTCAGTTTTATGAAGTGATGCAAGTGCTTGAAAAAACATAATTTACCACTTTATTTACAAATTATTAATCTCCAACACGCATTTACGAGAGCACCATGACACATGCGTGGTGTGTTGGCATCGAGAGCAGACGTTGTTGCGTAAATGCGTTCATATTTTGAAAATCAAGTGGTAAATAGTTTTTTTGCTCAAACAAAACACTCACGTCTCTTCAGAAAATGTAGGTTAAACCACTTGAGTCACATGGATTACTTTAATGATGTCTTTACTACCTTTCTAGGGCTTGAAAGTGGTAGTTGTGTTGGCAGTCTATTGGCCTATGTCACACTTCCTGCTTCCAGAACGCGAGAGTAGGGATACAGAACTTCCAGTCAACAGTATTTCTTGATAAGGATTTAGATTAACAGCCCTCATACACATATACACTAGACGTCACCTTGGGGTTCTAAGCATGCGTCAAAACCGCCGCCATCTTGGAACAGGGGTCTTGTCATCATAGGAAGTAGCTAGGTAGCGCTGCTATCTCTGCCTTTACTTCGAATTAATTAATGGTGGCGGACTTTTGTGCCGTGTATGATATTCACACGAATGAAATCTGATTTAGGAAGAATGTTTTTATTTTTTTTAAATATTTTTTGTATTTTTTTCTGGAATCAATGATAAATAGATGTCTGATCGTGGTAACGAACCAAAAAAAAAGAAAATCGCATTCATGATGAATTATGGTGATTTTATTTCCATTAGACCTTTGTCTACATTGACGCTGATGCATTAAAGTGGAGGGGCTCCCCTGTTCCAAGATGGCGGCTCTATTGACGCATTCGTTTTGATTAACTGCCGTAGCCAAGGCGACATCTAGTGTATATCTATGATTAGCCCTAATGTCTAAACCATCCGAGGTAGACTGACCACGAGCTATGATGTTGTGAAACGAAGGTTTTTGCTCCGGTTGAAGCTATACGTTTGTATGAAATCAACCTTGTTTAGAGAAAAACATGTTTTTTCCGCGTTTTTATATAAAAAAAAACGACACTACCCACAATCCTAAGCGTAGTAGCAACGTCTGCTGATTGGTCCAAATTGCTGTTACCATAGAAACATTTACCTTACTGGCGAATGGCTAGAGCTACCCGCGGCTGTTGTTGTAGTGTACCGGGTTGCTCTGCATCAGGACGTAGACAGCCATACCTCAGCTTTCACGCTTTCCCACTTGAGTTTTCATTTACCATCCGAACCACATCGTCATAAGTGACTTCAGGCAGGTTGCGGAGAGATTTGGTCCAACGGTTATCAGAGCCTGTCTAACGGATATATCCTCGGCACTTCCTATTAGCCCCATTGTGTATCATCTTGGTTGCAGTTCCATTAGAATTCCACTGGAGGTGATCGCGGGCGAGTGCAGGATGAATGTGAGTCTATGGAGCTAAGCGGCTAAATGTGTCTCTTTCTCATGCTTGTCGTTGAATCAACATAGACTTCATTGTTGACTCTGCAAGTTCAATATAGATTATAGGCCAAAAGTTGAATGAACAGTACTTATGTCCTTTCGATTTCTTACAGATTAGCCCATTCTGCTATTGTGTGACGTCATCACATTTTTGAACGGATTTTTAGAACACTATAAGTGAACTTAAAAATGCAATTTTCCCCATAGACTTCCATTCATTCTGTAGTGCACTCGACCGTGAGCGCCCCGCATGGACAGAGACTTGTTACTGTAGCCAGTCCAGAAACCGGAAGTAACCAGCCAGTGCCAATTCTCTTCAATTACGCCGCCTTCACACTGGCAGTTGAAATCAGCTCCGTAATACGCAATACGTTCCCAACGGACGTCGTACTACACAGTGAAAAGCGTCGGGACGCGGGTAGAACAAAAAAGAGAAAGGTTGATTCTGTCAGTTCTTTATGATGTCTCTGATGAGGGTTATATTAGACATATTAATTGGAAGGCTGCTGACATGTCAGGTCGACTAAAAACTGTGATATGGTGATCAATAGTTTAATGTCTGCCTACAATTTAATTGTATTAACTGCCCCCCTAATAACGTTAGAAAGTCATGAAAATAAAAAATGACATGACAACTTCTCGTTATAAAATCATTATTTATTGTATTAAATAATTCAGGTTTGTTTATCAGTACCATAGCAATGCTCAACTTCCACTGGAATTTTCGGATAGGAACCATCCGTAGCTTTTCGCAAGAGTTCAAATTTTGAACGCATCCGGATGATCAACGGATCCGAATTTCGTCGCACCGCACTCGGTCGGACCGTTTTCGGACCCATTCGCATGCGGTCTGCAAATCTCCATAGGAAATTAATGACTTCCGGTCATTTCGTAGCCGCATCGGAGCTGATTTCAACTGCCAGTGTGAAGGCGGCGTTAGACATTCTCTGGCGGTATCTGTCTGGAACTCCACCATTGTAAAAATCTAACCGGAAGAGCCTTATCCCTACTAAAAGACGTACTTCCAGTCTTCAATTGTTTCTTGACATAGGCCTATGAGAGGGACAGAAAGCTCTCAGATTTCATCAAAAATATCTTCATGTATGTTCTGAAGATGAATGAAGGTCTTGGTTTGGAATGACATGAGGGTGAATAATTGATGACAGAATTTTCTATTTTGGATGAACTAACGACACTTCATAAAGGGTTTTAGTTTAGTTATCACTGGAAAATAAATGCCCATTTTATTATTGTGCTTAAGTTTGAATTGACAGTTTGTTGTCTTTGGTTACAATTTGACTACGCAAATATGACTTGTTGTGTGTTCACGAATATTGTTTGCGTTCAGTAGACTGCGTGTGTGTTCTCCCTCCTCTCCTGCTGTAGTCGGACCTTTTCCAGGGGGAGTTTCACCACATTAGTGGACTCCAGTCTGAAATGTCACCCACTACTGAGAGACAACCCCTCCCTGCACCAGCAAGGAGCCCCTGCACTGACCTTGATCCCACAGAAATGTCACGGTACTCCACCCGCCTCGACATTACACTGGAGAAAAGGGACTATATTTGCACATGAAGACTCTTGCCATTAAATATCCCACACAACCATTTGTTGAACCTTCTGTTTGCTTGGCTTTGAATGGCCCTGGTGTTACTTTTTCTCTCTGTAAATTGTCTTTGTATTACACACTGGTGGTTACGTAGTTAGTCTACACAGTTTGCTACCTAAAATAGAAGCGTCTGTAATAGAGCCTCGTAAATGTCTGATTTAAAACGTCAGTCAAGTTTGTCGTTTCGTACAAGCGAGTGTCTCTCATTACAAATAAAGAGTCATCTTGCTCGCCTTTTAACAACTGCACACAATTGATTTCATTAGAGCCATCATAGGAATATATTATGTTTTAAGATATATTCAAATAGAAATTAGGTTATTTAATTTGTAATAATATTTCAAAAATAATTCTAGTATTATTGATTAAGCCTTGGTGAACTTAAAAGACTTGCCGACCACAAACGTTTCTATGTTACTGTACTTTGTAGTACTTTTTTATGGAAAATGTGTTGTAATTTCTTTTCCTTGGATCATAAGTGCACTGCTGCCTAGGATTTTGACTTTAGACGTTGCTACAATAGCCTAAGTTTAAATGTCTGTTCTGAAATAACACGAAAACGTAAGTTATGTGCGCACAGTGTGACGGAAACCTTAAGGGATTGTAAGAGAGTTTCATCATTCTTGTGTCGCATTCAGCACTGTCCTCATCTCTGGTTCTCTCCTTCAGGCCCAACTGTGTTCTGTCCTGTAAAATTGCTTTTAAATTACATTTCTGGGGTTCTTCTAAGATTTCCTTTACTATCTGTGGAGGAGAGGAAATAAATATCCATTCGGAATATCCCATTTCATCTACTTTTGTGCTATGGAAGTTGACAGTGAGCTGGGCTCAGATGTACCGGTCAGGTCTTTAACCCTCAGTGTTTCCCATTATAGCAGAACATACAGTCAAACCAAAATTTATTCAGACACCTTCAGCATTTTCTCACACAATCACAGTTTATTCGCTATGGTTTAGAAAATGGTAATAAAATATGACAAGAACTAAATCAGATCAGGTCTCACAAATGAATTCGGTTGAATATCTGTCAGCTGTTAAATTTAAGTACACTATTAGATTAGACCAATTGAGGTCAACCAATTACCAAGCAATGCTTAATTTTGTTCAGTCTGTGGTGTAAAAATGGCTGCATTAGCAATTAAAGAAAAAACAAAACACTTAAACAAAATATGGTCAGCTCAAAGTATGTAATTTTTCGTCCCAAATTTGTATACATTTTACTGTACTTTTTTTTATTTTTATTTATTTATTTCAGGCAATGGCACAAAAAGTACAAGGCAGACAAAATGTTTGTTAAATCATACAGTGCAATAGGAAACAAGAAAAAAAGAAAAAAAAACGGAACATCTCTATATATATATATATATATATATATATAAAAAAACTAAGAATATTGTGGTATAATATGTCACAGTTTTCTTTATTTTGCTATCCTCATGTACATAAATGAAAAATGATATCTGGTGTCTGAATTTTGGTTTGACTGTATATATTAGGGCTGTCAGTTGAATCTATTAATTTAGTGATTTGTTTTATTAAAAGCATCAAACCAAGCTTGCCAACATCCATAATGTAATATCTTTGCATTATCTTCAGTTGGATGTTTTTCTCAACAAATATTAAATCAGAATATTATTAATAATTGATTCGATAAAATGTTAAATTGATTGACAACCCTAATAAAGATTAGCATAGTGACATTTTAAAATGATATCTGTAATAATTTGATAGTATTCTCATCCAGCGCCTCTATTACAGAGCACATTTACTCTTCATTCTCGATCTGAAATCATAATCATCTGTAAATCGGATATGATGAAGAGTGTTAAAGAAAGCGAGACACCCTGTACAAATCATGATAAATGTGTGCGAAGGAGCCGCTCTCACCCATGCTGTGCCGCCAGAGCTTCACTTCGCAGCCTTGGGCATCAGGTGGCCGGATTTAAATAGCAAGGGCCGAGGCCACATCTGTTGAAGCTGGTCTGGTGGAGAGAGCCGCCGATGCTTGGGTCTGTGTGTGTGAGATGACATTTGGATGAGCGGGGATTTACCCAGCAGCTGTGCAGACGCTGGTCGGCATGATGGATGATGGGTTCGCTTGCCTAATGTACAGCACATAAAAACAGTCGTGTGCTCGAATGCTTGTGTGGATTTTTGTAAGACTCAATGGTTCCCTTCTAAACCACAATTTGTTTATGTGTGTGTTTCTGTAACAGCTTTGGTTTAATTAGAGACAAATACATATGGTTTCTTCTCCTCCATACTAATTGTATCTACACTGTTCAGAAAAGAATACTAGCGATTAATGTTTCTTGTCACATGACCTCATTATGACATTTATTCAAATTAAAATGCATCCTTTTTCTTTTTTGGGGGATAAAATATCTTTAATCAGTCAACTAATGAGTTAAAGGAAATGTTTAAAATTTTAAAATAGCTTGTAGTTCATTCATCACTTTGGACACATACATACTACTACTAGTACTATTTTTGCATTATGTATAGTCATGTGAATATGGATAGTCTTAAATATACTCTTCTAAAGTATGTTGGTTTGGATGATTCTCATACTATTTTTGCGGTTATGTGGATATGTATAGTCTTGAATATAGTCTTCCTCTTCTAGACTTGGGTTTGGAGAGCCCGTTCTCATCCTTTGGCGTCATATAGGTGACCATATGACTTGTCGAAATACTACGCACATGGCACCCTTTAGCGTCAATATAACAAGCAGAACCCAAGGCGTCATAAAGGTGACTCGCATCCTTTAGCATCAATATGAGACGCAGACCCTACCCATAACAGTGCGTGTTATGTTGACGCTTAAGGGTGCCATGTGCGTAGTATTTCGATGAAATGTCATAAGGTGTCACCTATATGATGCCAAATGATGAGAATGTGTTGGTTTGGATGCATACTACCATACTAATACATTTTTTTCAGTGGGTATAGTGTTATATGCATGCATTATGTATAGTCTTGGATATTGTCTTTCTCTTCTAAACTAGGTTTGGGTGCTTATACTTTTTTGTTGCAAAATGTGTAGTCTTATATGCATATGTATTTTATATATTATCTACCTCTTTTAGAATAAATGAGTTTGAAATGCTTACTAATCTTTACTTTTGATAGTATGTATAGCTGTGCATATGGATACTCTTCAATAGTCGTCTCTTGACTATGGGCTTGGATGCATACCACTTATACTATTTTTGCAGTATGCAGTTTGAATACGCTTATGTGGATATGTATAGTCTTGGATTAAAGCCCGACCGATAAAGGATTTTGAAAGCCGATAACAATACAAATGTTTTTGGTTTTAAAATCCGATATTCCGAATATCGGCTGATATCTTTATTTAGTTATTTATTTTCAGAAACGCGCAACAAAACATTAACAGATTTCCCTAACATTAGTTATTTGTAGTTATTTATGAGTTTTAACTAAAATAATATGATAATGCATTTTAAAAAGAAACTTGTTTCTTTTATTGTTACAACAGAACAGACTGATGATAGTGGCATTAGCTAGCTCTATGGTTATAGTCTATGATGAGCCATAATTTAGCAATGAATTATGTCATACTGCAAATTGTAAAACATACATCTTCAATATTAACAAGCCAAAGAGAGATGATACATCGCATTGTTATAACTGTCACATGCTATTAAAGAAATACTTCAGTCACATTGTCAAAAGTTAAAAGGACAGTGAGTCAACTACACTGTAACAACGTAACGTAACTATTACTAGCTAATTCCGCTTCACTCTCGGCTTATTTAACAGCAGCAAAACTGAACATGATAGTCACAAATTTGGTCATGCTTATTTGAGTTAAGGGAACTGATGCGGATGTTCTTTTTAATTGTTATTCAAGCAATGTATGTCTCGTGACCAACTCAACGAGTGTTGCCAACAGGGATGGTGTAGAGTGCCCTCTGGTGGACAAACTATACAACTCCAACACTCATGACATGGTTCAAGCGTGTTTCGTCGATTTTATTTTATTTAGAATTATTCATTTATCGGCCATTATAACTGCCGATACCGATAGCTTGGAAAATGCCTAATATCGGCCGATAATATCGGCCTGCCAATATATTGGTCTGGCTCTATCTTGGATAGAGTCTTCCTGATAGTCTTCGAGACTGTGTGGGTTTAGATTACATACCATGCTAATTCAAGTGTTCGGATGCATACTACTAAGACTTTTTTAATGCATGTATAGTCTTATGTACATATGTATATGAAGAGTTCAGATGCAAAAGCCTCTATGTGCCATTTGAAATTTTCTTCTAAAATGATCATTTTTATCAAGCTTGTATATTAAAGTTCAGTAATTTCACTTAAATGGCAATGAAGATTACCTATTAATTGTCATTAAAGTGAAATTACTGAACTTAAATATACAAGCTTGATAAAAATGGTCATTTTAGAAGAAAATTTCAAATGGCACTTAGAGGCTTTTGCATCTGAACTCTTCATATAGTCTTATATGTTTCTCTTCCATGCTATATGATTTTACGAATGCATACTAGCTCATACTTTACTATTTTTGTAGTATGTACTGTATATTATATACAGTATGCAATTGTATGCCTTGATGCAACCTATTATATTATACACACTGCATAAGAATGAGTAGTATAGTAGTATACATCATGAGTTTGGATACATGCTATATGACTTTTTTAGCAGTATGTTAACTATAAGTATAGTCTTGGTGGGAAAGGTATTTAATTGGCTATTTTGTTAAATAACGATTATGTCTGTCATTGAAACAGTGCGCGGTCACCTTTACAAATATAGTCAGCAGTCAGAAACCCTGCTGGTTTTTTGTTACCCAGGTCTCCCTCGCTCTGCATGGGGTGCACCTCGCCACAGTGAATAACCCACCTGCCCCTGACATTTCACTCTTCCTCGCACAAATGATACAGTATCTCTTCACCAACCACACTTTTGAAGCTCACACTGTTTCCTCCCGCAACATCACTGCATCCCACTGTTGCCTTTTCCTGAGTAATTGAGGTGAGAACAGTGGGAAACCTCGCCCTTCCTCCACCCTTTGCTTTCCCATCTCCTTTCACCTATTCAGAAAGAGGTTTTTTCCCTTTCGTTCCTGCTCCAGATCTGCTGTGACAGATAAATGAAGCCAGATACAGAGTGCTCTGATTGGACGGATGGGGAAAACACATCTTCTTTTTCGTTCTTTGTTCTATTTTTGGTACAGATCTTTGCAGCTTTTGGATAATGAAGTCCACAGAAGGAGTGAACCTCCAAGCTTGAGGTTTGGTGTTTCATCAAGTTAAACCATGGGTGATGTGTCTATCTCAGGCGATAAACCGAAAATGTGGCACACGTTGATAAAACGCTCTTTTGCTCTTGCAGCTGACAGAAAGTCAATGTTCAAGTTGAGAAATATTCGAGATGTGTAACTATTACGCCCGAACGATATGACAGGTGTCACCTATTGATTATGTTTTCATATTGGCACACAAACAACACTCAAATGACTATGACAGGAGAAAAAAATCCATATTCCATCTGGCAGTGCATCAAAAGGACATCCGTGCACATTTTTAAAATGAATCCTCAGCATAAACACAAACACGGGCTCTGATTTTGTAGCTCAGAAATTGAAGGAGACATTAGCATTGCGTGACCTCTAGCAGGGCATTCTCCTCCCCTGCCTTTCCGTATGCTACACCCTAATCAATTTGAGCGAGATCAAAACGCCTGACATCTTCCTCTTCAAATGGATTAGTTCCTTTTGTGGCATCTTAAGGCTGATTGAGGGAAGTGTGCTGTGTGGAATACATCAGGGCAACTGCCGCCCCATGCAGCACTGCTCTCGCCTTCATGTTTATTTATTGCAAAGCTCCTAAAGGCACAAAAAGAGCACCTGTTTCCTTCCCTGGCTTCCTGTCAGTAAATGAAACCTGGGGACAGAAAGGCTGCTCTGATGAGACGGATGTCTAATGCATCTGCCTGTTGTGCGTCTGTTGCCAAGCAGTGGATCAAACACAACACTGTCTCGGGTTAACAGGCTTTCCGACATCAGACGGTTAACCTTGAGAGATTTCGGATGTTTCGTCTGTATCATATCCATCATTTAAGGACAATTTACTAGTCTTGTGATGTTTGGAAGCGTCGACTGTCGGTAATTCAGGATGAATGCAGGTTGAAATGAAGTTTTATTTGTATTGCATTGGACATTTCATAGACTGCTAGAGACTGACCTGGTTTGGTTGTTTCATATTTGGTTTGTCTGCACTTTCCGCACTTTTTATGCTTTTATAAAAACAAATTCTTTCTGTGTTTTTGATTTTAGTGCTTTTTATTTTTCTTTAACTTGAATTTTGTTTATTTCTGTTTTCTTATTTTAAAATTAATTATTGCATGATTTTATTTTGAATGAATAAATTAATAATTAATCTTTTTTAACTTATTTATTAGGGCTGTAATTACAATTTTAAATTGTACCTTTGTCGTGAAATTAAGCATAAAGCATTTTATCTTGTTTAACGTGTTCATTTTGTCGTCATTTGCTATATCCAGCAAAGTAAACCATCAGATTGAACAGTAATATTATGGTGTTATAGTATATTAGTTAAGGAATGCGTCCCTTTTAGAGCCCGACCGATAAAGGGTTTTGAAGGCCGAATACCGATATTCTGATATATCAGCCGATATTTTTTTTATTTCAGAAGCGTGCAACAAAACATTAACAGATTTCCCTAACATTAGTTATTTGTAGTTATTTATGAGTTTTAACTAAAATATGATAATGCATTTTAAAAATAAATTTGTTTCTTTTATTGCCACAACAGAACAGACTGATGATAGTGGCATTAGCTAGCTTTATGGTTAGCTAGTCTATGATGAGCCATAATTTAGCAATGGATTACGTCATACTGCAAATTGTAAAACATACATCTTCAATATAACAGGCCAAGGGAGAAGATACGTCGCATTGCTATAACTGTCACGCGCTATTAAAGAAATACTTCAGTCACATTGTCAAAAGTTAAAAGGTCAGTCAGTCAACTACACTGTAACAACGTAACGTAATTATTACTAGCTAATTCCGCTTCAGTCGGCTTATTTAACAGCAGCACAACTGGACATGATAGTCACAAATGTTGTCCTGCTTATTTGAGTTAAGAGAACTGATGGGGATGTTCTTTTAATTGTTATTCAAGCAATGTATATACTCGTGACCAACTCAACGAGTGTTGCCAACAGGACGGTGTAGAGTGCCCTCTGGTGGACAAACTATACAACTCCAACACTCATGACATGGGGTCAAGCGTGTTTTGATACGTTTTTATTTTATTTTTGAAATATTCATTTATCGGCCATTATAACTGCCGATACTGATAGTTTGGAAAATGCCTAATATCGGCCGATAATATCTGGCCTGCCGATATATCGGTCTGGCTCTACTTCCCTTTGTAATCCATTGAAACACACTTTCTTATTTTGTGCTATTTATTTTCTGTCTGAAATCAGGTTATGCAAGTTAAAAGCATTACATTTACATTTATTCATTTAGCTGACACTTTTATCCAAAGCGACTTACAACTGCTATATATGTCAGAGGTCGCACGCATCTGGAGCAACTAGGGGTTAAGTGTCTTCCTCAGGGACACATTGGTGTCTCACAGTGGATTTGAACCCGGGTCTCTCACACCAAAGGCATGCGTCTTATCCACTGCGCCATCACCACCCCAAAAGCACCACAAATATTTCTTATTCTCTTTAAACCTATGATTAAAGGGAACGATTCCATTAATAAAAGTCGATAGCATCTCAGGGTCCTGTATATATTGCACATGGCAAGATTAACTTGCTTCCCTGCACAGTTTTCTCTGACACACTCTTCAGTGCCTGCGATGCATAATTGCCTGAGATTCTTCTGCCTTCTGTTCTTTGTGCACAGGCAGAATGAATGGCTCTCTGTGTGTGAAGTGGAGTAAATAGACATGTTACTGTGTGCGTTGGAGTGTTGATGAAAGCAAGCGTGTAGATGCTTATTAACCGTTTCGTACTGCAAGCCTCAGAAATATCGTATTTGAAGGCTGCCAGTTCGAAGGCACTCTTTGCACACCATGTGCCCGGCCCTTGAGACTGGACACTGTCTGTCTTTCAGCTCTGACCTTTGTTTTGAAGGCAGCTCTGGGAAGCAGTTTCTGTCCCTCCCTTGCTATCTCTTTGTCTCTCTGTATCTCATTTCATTTTCTTGCTTGTTCCAGTTTCCTGCTTCGTCCCTTTTCATTTTTATCACGCTTTGTATTTCTTTGCCATCTCCTCTTTGTTTGAATTTCCTTCTCCCCTTTGTTGTGCCACAAGCTTCTCTCTCTCTAAATAAAGTAATCAAGCTCAGCACTTTATTTTCCTCGATGTGCATTCTCACATGACAGGTTTCCTTTCTCTCCGGGACTTTAAAAGAGAACAAGGATCCTTAAAAAAAACGTAAAAGAGAAAAAAAGCCTGTCCAAGGAGATAAGAGCCAACCTGTGGGAAAAAGCAATCAGAGAAACATGAAACCCATATTAACCCACAGGACGACATTTATCTCTCAGACCAACACTGATCCTGCCTTTTCAGATGGGAAGAATTTCATGGCCTGAATCTTAACAATTTTGAAGGACATGTCCAGGTGACATGTCACCAATAAAGTAAAAAAAAAGATTTATATTCTTAGGGCACATGATGTGCATATACATACATACATACACTCACCGGCCACTTTATTAGGTACCCCATGCTAGTAACGGGTTGGACCCCCTTTTGCCTTCAGAACTGCCTCAATTCTTCGTGGCATAGATTCAACAAGGTGCTGGAAGCATTCCTCAGGGAGTTTGGTCCATATTGACATGATGGCATCACACAGTTGCCGCAGATTTGTCGGCTGCACATCCATGATGCGAATCTCCCGTTCCACCACATCCCAAAGATGCTCTATTGGATTGAGATCTGGTGACTGTGGAGGCCATTTGAGTACAGCGAACTCATTGTCATGTTCAAGAAACCAGTCTGAGATGATTCCAGCTTTATGACATGGCGCATTATCCTGCTGAAAGTAGCCATCAGAAGTTGGGTACATTGTGGTCATAAAGGGATGGACATGGTCAGCAACAATACTCAGGTAGGCTGTGGCATTGCAACGATGCTCAATTGGTACCAAGGGGCCCAAAGAGTGCCAAGAAATATTCCCCACACCATGACACCACCACCACCAGCCTGAACCGTTGATACAAGGCAGGATGGATCCATGCTTTCATGTTGTAGACGCCAAATTCTGACCCTACCATCCGAATGTCGCAGCAGAAATCGAGACTCATCAGACCAGGCAACGTTTTTCCAATCTTCTATTGTCCAATTTCGATGAGCTTGTGCAAATTGTAGCCTCAGTTTCCTGTTCTTAGCTGAAAGGAGTGGCACCCGGTGTGGTCTTCTGCTGCTGTAGCCCATCTGCCTCAAAGTTCGACGTACTGTGCGTTCAGAGATACTCTTCTGCCCACCTTGGTTGTAACGGGTGGTTATTTGAGTCACTGTTGCCCTTCTATCAGCTCGAACCAGTCTGGCCATTCTCCTCTGACCTCTGGCATCAACAAGGCATTTCCGCCCACAGAACTGCCGCTCACTGGATGTTTTTTCTTTTTCGGACCATTCTCTGTAAACCCTAGAGATGGTTGTGCGTGAAAATCCCAGTAGATTAGCAGTTTCTAAATACTCAGACCAGCCCTTCTGGCACCAACAATCATGCCACGTTCAAAGTCACTCAAATCACCTTTCTTCCCCATACTGATGCTCGGTTTGAACTGCAGGAGATTGTCTTGACCATGTCTACATGCCTAAATGCACTGAGTTGCCGCCATGTGATTGGCTGCTTAGAAATTAAGTGTTAACGAGCAGTTGGACAGGTGTACCTATATATAGTGGCCGGTGAGTGTACATACACACACACACACATATATATATATATATATATATATATATATATATATATATATATACTATATATATATATACAGTATATATATACGGTATATATATATATATACATATATATATATATATATATATATACCGTATATATATATATATATATATATCTTAGGGCTGTCAAGCAAATAATTGCATCCAAAATAAAAGTTTGTGTTTACATTATAAATGTGGGTGCCCTGTGTATAATTATTTTTATATAAATAAATACACACACATGCTTGTATATAATTAAGACATTTTTGAAATATTATAAATAAATAATATAATAAATAAGAAATATAAATATTTATATATAAATAATATTTTTTTCTTAAATATACATGCATGTGTGTGTATTTTTATAGATATACAAAATAATTATACATAGTGCACCCACATATTTATGTAAACACAAACTTTTATTTGAATGCGATTAATCCAGAGTAATCGTTTAGACAGCCCTATATATATATATATATACATAGTGTTATGTTCAGTGTTGTTGTATGGAGAATTTAGGAGAACTTGCACTTAATTATCTAAAAATAATATATAAAAGCAAAAATTTTGGACAAACATATAAGCGTTGTTTTGTTTACATGAAATACATGCATTTTGATGTGAGATATGACTGCCATGTTTTGGTGAAATTCACCCCACAAGATTTGCAAACCTTCACCAGACTTTAACATCCTGTTTAAATGCATAACCTCTTTTGCTTCCAGTATGTCAAGGAAAGTAGGTGTGATCCGCCTAAAAAGTGTCTTTTGAATCATTTCAAATTGGTTAGCATGATCTTGGCAAACTGAACCCGTTTCCAGGTGATTAATAGCCTCAACATTAGACAAGCACTGTAGTGTTGGAGAAATGGCCTTCGCAGTAACGTTAGATTGACTGGCAACCTAAGACTGTGAAAACAGTCCAGACTAAAAGCCCTTGGCTGGAACCCGATGAACCCCTGGCTTCAGCTGAGGCCCCTCAGGCCCCTTCAGTACAGAGCGCAGATGTGCCAGGATAAATACATATTTCAGCTTCAATCTGAGGTGATTCGGGTTTTACGCCTTGTATTGCACGTGTGAAATGTGGTGTAAACGCTGAGCTGTTCAGACAGACTGCGGGAAGTGTGAGCATAGGGCAGATCAGCGGACGTCCTCCGGCAGTGTTTCAGGGTGCGCGCTCATCCTTTGATGAATAAGGTGAACATCACTGCTGAATGACCTCAGTGTCCTTAAGCTGAACTTCATATGGTAATTCACAGTGTAGTACCTTGAATAATACTTATAGTTCGAAAATTGTTGAATTTTGAGTAGGTAGGCTGTGCAAAAGTTAATTGCATTAATCACATCCAAAATAAAAGTCTGTGCTTACATAATATATTTGTGTGTGCTGTATATAATTATTTGGAATATATAAATACCTATGCATGCATGTATATATTTAAGAATTATTTGTGCTTAAATTCTGTATATATATTTAAATACATAATCTATATTATATAAATATAAATATTTTAGATATGAATAACACATTTTCTTAAATATATAGATGCATGTGTGTGTATTTATATATACTAAAATAATTATATACAGCACACACAAATATATTATGTAAACACAGACTTTTATTTTGGATGCGAATTAATCGCAATTAATTTTTGCACAGCCCTAATTTTGAGATATCCATGAAATTGCCAAGTGTTCGCTTCTAACTTGTGTCAGTTCTGAAATTGAAATTCAATTTAGCTTTGTTATCAGCTTTAACATTGGACAAGCAAACATTGCTGAGTTTGATCAAGGAGAGCATACTGGAAAAGTGTACATAATTTGGCTTCTTGCATGATTGCATCTACTGTAATAAATTTGACACCTCGCTGCATTTATTTTTCTCAGGGCAAGCCAGACGCCACCTGAAGCATCTGCTGTTCTTACAGAAGAACCAGCTTTCCTGAATACTCAGAACGAACAGGAGAACCAAGGAGAACATACACATGTGGCGTCGTCCAGTTTTGGTCGTGCAAAGAGCCAATCAGATGCTGCAGGATCTGGGGCAGATTAAAAACGAGATGAGGAGTTTACTGCAGGTGAGAGCTTCAGAAATCTCTGCTAACTTTCACACTCTGATAGTCCTGCTTTGGGTTTAGTTCTCTGCAGTGGCATTATCAGTCTTGGCCAAACCAATTAAAACTTGAAATTGCTGCCTTCTACTCATTTGTCAATATTCTCAAACAGCTCGATGGCAAAAATTGGCTTTGTCTTGTGGATTTTGTAGCATGCAGACAAAATAGCCTTGTCTTTCCGTCCATCCGTCTGTCTACAGTCAAACCTAAATTTATTCATACATCACAGTTTATTTGCTATAGTTTCGAAAATGGTGATAAAATATGACAAAACTCAGTTGATACTTCACTGGTTTTGGCCATCCTTCTGTTAGACTGTCTCACAAATGAATTCGGTTGAATATCTGTCAGCTGTTAAATTTAAGTACATAATTAGATAAGACCAATTGAGGTCAACCAATTACCAAGCAATGCATTAAAAGAGTAGTTCACTTTAAAAAAAACTTTTGCTGATAATTTACTCACCCTCATGTCATCTAAGATGTCCATGTCTTTCTTTCTTCAGTCGAAAAGAAATGAAGGTTTTTGATGAAAACATTCCAGGATTTTTTTTCCTTAAAATGCGCTTTTACTGGTAACCAAACGGTTCAAGGTCAAGATCAACTTTCAGTGCAAACTGTTTCAAAGGGCTTTAAACAATTCCAGACGATGAATAAGGGTCTTATCTAGCTTTCATTTTGAAGATTTTGAAGAATCTTTTTCCGAGTCAATTCGATTCTTTCGTTCGTTGAATGAACTAAATGACTCGACAAAATATTTGTTCATTTTGATGAACGAGTTCGAACAGGAGAGTCACGAACGCACATCACAAAACAGAGCAAGGCGAGCGTTTGAGCTTATAAAACTTAAACATAGGTTTTTTTTTTTTTAATGACCAATTGTTTCGCTTGATAAGACCCTTATTCATCGTCTGGAATCGTTTAAAGCCCTTTCAACAGTTTGCAGTTTGCACTGAAACTGTCTTTTGGACCTTGAACCATTTGGTTACCAGTAAAGTGCATTATATGGAGAAAAATCCTGGAATGTTTTCATCAAAACCCTTAATTTCTTTTCAACTGCAGAAAGAATGACATGGACATCTTGGATGACATGGGGGTGAGTAAATTATCAGCAATTATTATTATTTTTTTTAATTGAACTACTCCTTAAATGTTGTTCAGTCTGTGGTTTAAAAAGCATTAGCAGTATTTTACTGGTAGTCCACTGTATAAAGAATTTTTGGCTATAATACGTCACAGTTTACTTTATTTTGCTATCTAAACTTACATAAATGAACTATAGTGTCCAGCACCCACTAGTAAAAAATACCAAAAATATCTGGTGTCTCCAATCCTTCCTTGCTTCGTTGTTTCCTTTCTTCCTTGCTTGCTTCCTTGTTTCCTTCCTTCCTTCCTTCCTTCCTTCCTTGCTTCTTTCCTTCCTCCCTTCCTTCCTTCCTTCCTTCCTTCCTTCTTGCTTCTTTGCTTCATTGATTCCTTCTTTCCTTCCTTCCTTCCTTCCTTCCTTCCTTCCTCGTTTCCTTCCTTCCTTCCTTGTTTCCTTCCTTCATTCCTTCCTTCCTTCCTTCCTTGCTTCCTTCCTTCATCTCTAAGTTCTACTGATATATGTAATGAAATATAGACTCTACTGTAAGACTCTACTGAGACAATACTATAAGACTCCAATAAGACTCTACTGATATATGTATAAATATAGACTTTACAATAAAGACTCTACTGAGACAATACTATAAGACTCTACAATAAGACTCTACTGAGACATATACTATAAGACTCTACAATAAGACTCTACTGAGACATATACTATAAGACTCTACAATAAGACTCTACTGAGACTATACTATAAGACTCTACAATAAGACTCTACTGATATATGTATAAATATAGACTCTACAATAAGACTCTACTGAGACAATACTATAAGACTCTACAATAAGACTCTACTGATATGTATAAATATAGACTCTACAATAAGACTCTACTGAGACAATACTATAAGACTCTACAATAAGACTCTACTGATATGTATAAATATAGACTTTACAATAAGACTCTACTGAGACTATACTATAAGACTCTACATATAAGTATACTCTACTGAGACTATACTATAAGACTCTACTATAAGACTCTACTGAGACAATACTATTAAACTCTACAATAAGACTCTACTGAGACTATACTATAAGACTCTACTATAAGACTCTACTGAGACTATACTATATAAGACTCTACAATAAGACTCTACTGATATAGTATAAATATAGACTCTACAATAAGACTCTACTGAGACAATACTATAAGACTCTACAATAAGACTCTACTGTATATGTATAAATATAGACTTTACAATAAGACTCTACTGAGACTATACTATAAGACTCTACAATAAGACTCTACTGATATATGTATAAATATAGACTTTACAATAAGACTCTACTGAGACTATACTATTAAGACTCTTACAATAAGACTCTACTGAATATGTATAAATATAGACTCTACATATAAGACTCTACTGAGACAATACTATAAGACTCTACAATAAGACTCTACTGATATGTATAAATATAGACTTTACAATAAGACTCTACTGAGACTATACTATAAGACTCTACAATAAGACTCTACTGAGACTATACTATAAGACTACTATAAGACTCTACTGAGACAATACTATAAGACTCTACAATAAGACTCTACTGATATGTATAAATATAGACTTTACAATAAGACTCTACTGAGACTATACTATAAGACTCTACAATAAGACTCTACTGAGACTATACTATAAGACTCTACAATAAGACTCTACTGATATATGTATAAATATAGACTCTACAATAAGACTCTACTGAGACAATACTATAAGACTCTACAATAAGACTCTACTGATATGTATAAATATAGACTTTACAATAAGACTCTACTGAGACAATACTATAAGACTCTACAATAAGACTCTACTGAGACTATACTATAAGACTCTACAATAAGACTCTACTGAGACAATACTATAAGACTCTACAATAAGACTCTACTGATATGTATAAATATAGACTTTACAATAAGACTCTACTGAGACTATACTATAAGACCCTACAATAAGACTCTACTGAGACTATACTATAAGACTACTATAAGACTCTACTGAGACAATACTATTAGACTCTACAATAAGACTCTACTGATATGTATAAATATAGACTCTACAATAAGACTCTACTGAGACAATACTATAAGACTCTACTGATATATGTATAAATATAGACTCTACAATAAGACTCTACTGAGACTATACTATAAGACTCTACAATAAGACTCTACTGAGACAATACTATAAGACTCTACTGATATGTATAAATATAGACTCTACAATAAGACTCTACTGAGACAATACTATAAGACTCTACAATAAGACTCTACTGAGACAATACTATAAGACTCTACAATAAGACTCTACTGATATATGTATAAATATAGACTCTACAATAAGACTCTACTGAGACTATACTATAAGACTCTACAATAAGACTCTACTGATATATGTATACATATAGACTCTACAATAAGACTCTACTGAGACTATACTATAAGACTCTACTATAAGACTCTACTGAGACAATACTATACGACTCTACTATAAGACTCTACTTATATATGTATAATTTTAGAATCTACTGCTATAAATGGTATAGCCAAACAGACAAATTTGTACTGTCTACTGGACAATAAATACACTTGCATACGCCCTGTCCAACTCTTGCCATTGATCAGCAGGTTTCTGTTCAATTAAAGAGGCCCAGTGACAGTCCAAGTGTTGAGCTCCGGATAGAGTTAATCTAATTGGAGAAGGAACCACTGGTGAAATCAAGCCGAGACATGGATCCGAGACATTGGTGGCTCACTGACCAGACACCAATTTTTTCAATTGTTTCTTCCCTATTTCTCCCTTTGCCACCCACACTAATAAATTACAGCGCCTCTTCGTTCTTACCAAATGTGCCACTGCCTGTTTCCATCCATTACTGTCACCCTCTCTCTCCCAATAAGCCATTGAGTTTCCAGGCACGTCTTTTGCGGCTGAAAAATTCCATCAGCCCAGAATAATGTAACATACAGCAAATGACACATTAGCATATAATTGAGGATGCAAGATTTGAATTCTCTTTGGCCGCTGTCAGAGAGTCTCTCTCTCTCTCTCTCTCTCTCTCTCTCTCTCTCTCTCTCGAACTGAGGCAGCCAAGTCACTAGTCTCACTGTCTGGCCTGTTTTAATGGAATGTCACTCACATTGCACTCTTTTATGTGCCTGCTGGCAATATCCTAAAATTTTGGCCATTCTGTGAAGGGAAAAAAAGTGTCATATAGGTAACACAATTTGCCTCTGGTGCTAAACCGTAGCATTTATTCATTCTGTGGCTTCTGCTTATTTATGTAGTCAAAACTTAATTTAGTAGTTTGCTACCAAGTCTCTCCATCTCGATCCATGTCCTTCCAGACTGCTGATGCGTTTCCTGTGCAGAATGCCAAGTCGACCCAGATCAGCAGGACGCAGCCATCTCGCCCCTCCGCCACGGCCCCGCCTCCGCCTCCTTCCACAACCCCCGTCTCCATGGTAGGTTCCCATGGCAACCCCATCCTCCGCACTTCCAGGTTTACGAGCCCTTCTCCTCTGTGCAGTTTCTATCCACAACAACAGAACGGCACAATTGTACTTTTGTATCCTTGCAATTTCAGCCCTGCTGTTATTCAAAGACCGCTTCGATAAATCAGTGTTATCACTCGTTTACACCTGGGCTTCAGAATAAATGCGCGACACCCCTCCCAAATGCAGCCGCAGCAAATTTAGGTTACGATTGTTTCTCTTTCTTTTGCCCGAGTCAATAATTGCATCCACCGATTTTCGATTCCAATTCGTATGTGTTCAAAACGTTGAATGATGTGAATTACACACTGCATGATAAACTCACGCCGTTCATCTTGTAAACGTCTTGAGAATGTGCCCCATATGCCCCTTTTGCTTAATATCATCCAGTATATTATGCGGACCGAAAGTATTGCTGTAAGAAAATCTATGGAAGCGCCTGATTAATAGTATTCTAGTGCCTCGGATGTAGCTGAATGTTTGACAGGAGCACAGGGTTGAGGTTAGAGAGTCCCTCGTCAAGGCGAGCCTGCCAGAGCAGCATCTGCCGTCCCATGTAATGGATTTATGGAGCTCTCCGACAGATTTATATTCAGGAGAGGATGAGAGGGAGAGACAGCCAAGGACCCTCGGCTGCCCACTTTCGTGCTTGCCGAGAAGGAACGTGACACGTATACTACAGGGAAAGACGCAGCGGTTCAGGGCAAAATTTACACAGGGCTATTATTTGACCGTGAACTCTTAGCGCACGTTTCACACCATTTTCGAGATTGAAACGTGCCAATTAAGTAGATATAATTTGACACGTATGAGACCTTAATACAATACAGTTTTGATGAGCAATGATGATCATTCCTCTCTACAGTAACTTGAGAAAAATTAGGGGTAGTTGGCGGTACTGTCACTTTACCTATTCCTTAAACATATTTGTTACATGTATATGTGTGTTTATTCTTTGCAAACTTAAACTGTATGGTTTTCTGTTGTGTATTAGACATTTTATTGCAAGTTATGCTGATTTAGTCCATCACAAAGGTAACATTATCCTTGTGGCTATTATAGATTGAGTTTTGTTGAAATTGCAAGAATGATTGGCGATAGAGCATCATTTAAAATAGGTTATAACTTAATGTGTTTGTGGAAAATCTAGTTTGGCCAGTTTTTCTTTTTTTATTGATTATTTTTTTAATTATAATGCATTCAATTGACAGTCAACACATTTATAATGAACAAATAAATGC
>JAQIUQ010004242.1:357500-400421 GCA_030378365.1 Hybognathus amarus
GGATTCTTTGATGAATAGAGAGTTCAAAAGAACAGCATTTATTTAATTAGAATATTTTCTAACATTATAAATGTCTTTACTGTAAATTTTTATCAATGTAACTCGTCCTTGATGAATAGAAGTATTGATTTCTTATTTATTTCCCCCAAAAATAAAATACAAATTCTTACTGACCCCAAACTTTTTAAAGGGTAGTGTTTAATGTAACAAAAGCTTTCCATTTCAGATATGAGGCTGTTCTTTCGAACTTTCTACTCATGCGAAAGAATCCTGAAATAAAAATGTAGAAGACTGTTTGCGGACATGGATAATGATCATTACATGTTTTGGAGCATAAAATGATGCATCATGAGCTGAGTGATTTGTGAAGAATGATGTGGATCACTGCAGAGACTGAATTACATTTTAATAATATATTAACATAAAAAAGTCATTTTAATTGATCATAATATTTTTACAATATTCTGTGTTTTTTGTGTATTTTATAAAAAATTGAGCCTTAAGTAACAAAGACTTCTTAAAAACGAAAATCTTACCAAATCTGATCTATTATTATATATATATATATATATATATGTATGTGTATATATATATGTGTATATATATAGTTATACACCAGTACACCCACATATTTTATGTAAACACAAACTTTTTATTTTGAATGCAATTAATCACGATTAATCGATTTGACAGCCCCTAAATACATTCCATATTATTACTTACAGCAATGTTTGGATGTCTAATTTGCTAATAATAATAGCAATGATTGGTGTTGTTTTTGATATTTATTGTTATTATATTTTGTTACTGAGAGGAGAGAGTTACCACTTATTTTAATCTGAAAAGTGAGCATCTAGTTTTTAGCTGAAATATTTCCAATATGTCGATACCATGATATGACTGAAAAATAACATAATATCGTTTGACATATCTACAGTATCACATCTCAATCTATCTAAATGAATGTTTTAAATGCATCAAATACATAACACTGATTGTCCAGTGCGTTCTGAATTAACATGAATGATTGTGCGAGACATCATTGTGCTTTTGTTTTTCAGCTGAAAGCTTCACCACAGCCCAACAACGGTAGGGTCTGCTTTTTCTTGGCTCGAACGGTCCCTCTCCAACACCTCTCAAACCCGTCTCAGTCTCCAAACTCTTCAAACAAAATGTCAGCCTCGATGTTAATTGTCTCCAAATGGCAGCTGCAATGCAGCCCCGCTCCTAATACTTGCGTGTGCATGAAAACACAAACGCGCTGATTGATGCGTCTTCCTCTCCCTGCTCTAATGGCTTTGATCTTTTCCTCTTCTGAAAGGTCGCACGGATTGAGGTGCCAGATGCTGTTCTGCTCTCCCCCCGTTCACCGTTTTACCCACGCCACCCGCGGCAGCGAGAGAGCGCTTCACGTCGTGCTTTATGTGCAGGGCTTGATGGATTCATTCATTTGAGGAAGTGACACTGCAAAACGAGATCTTGAAAGTTCGATTTTATTCCCGCCATCCATCGCGAGTGAAATATTAATGAGGGCATTTGCGAACGTGAAACTTTCAGATCTTTTTTTATTCCCTTCATTATGCACCATGCGCCCCCCCTACCAAAAGCTACAGCCCACACTTGGGTAAAGGCAATATTTTCTCAGTCTGAGTTTCAATGACTTTGTAATTGTAATTATCCCATGTGCTGAAAATCTCATGATGGGTGTTGCATAATTCAACAGATGGCGGAGACTTTGGGTTTCGGAGTCAGTATTGAGATTTATCACTCCTCACGCTGCTTCAAACTGACTTTCTTGATGTTTCCTGCCGTCTACACACTCATAATCGTTATGGCTGTTTCAGTCAGTAGCTGAGGCTCGACAGCTCGACCTGTATTATGTTCAAGTTTCCCGTCGGCTGACATCATAACTTTAGAGAAGGGAAACGACTGTCTTATCATCGAGTTACGTAATTGGTAGTTGTGTCAACTGCTCCTCAAAGGAGCGGCTTGATGATTCTGGTAATTACCCTGAGGATTACATCCGTTATTAACCTCGGAGATTATGTGCTTTTATCGTTCATCGGGGACCAAGTGCTTGGGTTGGATGCTCATTTGGTGCAGTCTTGATTTTTTGACGGTTATACTTTGAAATCATTTCTCTTTTACGTATTTTACTTTGCTGTTGACCTTACTGTACTTTAGCAATACAATACGATGCGCATCATCAAATGTGCATTACCATTAAGTCTGAGTCTCAGAGACTTTTGGAAGAAGTATTTTGTGCTTGCCAAGGCACAGTAATATTGTGAAATATTAGTACAATTTAAAATAGCTGTTTTTTTAATTAGAATATATTTTGGCCTCTCTATCATTACATTGTCACATGATCCATCAGAAATCATTCTAATAGATGCTCAAGAAATATTTCGCTAACACTTTATTTGAAGGGGTGTGCATAAGGCTGTCATAGACACGGTCATAAACATGACATAACACCTGTCATGAACATGAAGTAGTCTTTATGAATGTTTATGACTGTTGTCATTAAGTGTCATTCGGTAAATTATGACACATTTAATGCAAAGTTGACATTGTTTAAAATGTCTTTGTTATGACAACTTGACATTAACAAAGACAAAAATGTACTTGATTATGACAACTTGACATTAACAAAGACAAAAATGTCTTGATTATGACAATTTGACATTAACAAAGACAGAAATGTCTTTGCTATGACAACTTGACATTAACCAAGAAATCATAAGTAGTCCAACGTGTTCCACTTTACTTGAGGTAAAGGGAAATATTAATGACACTGTTGTTAAAGCATTTGACAGTCTAATGACCTTTAATGACATATTTATAACTAGTACAATGTGTTTCACCTTACTTGAGGACAAGTGAAATATTCATGTCACAGTTATAATGGTGTCATGACAACCAAAGTTAAAACCAACCATAACATAATAGGGTAATGTAATGTTAACACATTACAGGTTAACAGGTTATGATTTCTTGGTTATGTAAATTGTCATAACCAAGACATTTTTGTCTTTGTTAATGTCAAGTTGTCATAACAAAGACATTTGACAACAATGTCAACTTTGCATTTAAAGGGCTCTATCTTGCACCCGGCGCAAATGACTTTATACACTGACGCATTTATCATTCCTATTTTGCACTCGCGCAAAGCGGGCTTTTTTCCTCCACAGACGCACGTCGTAAACTAACAAATGAACTTGCGCTTCCGTGTGTCGAGTGCAAAACAATCCCTGGTGCTATTTTGCAGCTTCCAGAAAACAATTGCGCCACTGACCAGAAAAACCTGGTCTAAAGTCAGTGGCGCGTTGCGCGTATATTCAGATGCTATTTTAAGCGTGCATGCTTGGCCATAAGTACAGAGTGTGAACAGACGCGGCAAACACTGTAGATGATTCTCTCATCAACACAGATTTTACTTTTTGCAAATGATACATTATTATACGGAAAAATATATAAAACATGAGGGAAATCATTTGTTGTGTCCATGATGATGGAAAAACAGGCATGAAGCTCACACATTTACCCAAATTATTATATGCATGTTTAACCCGAAGCTAACTTTGGGTGGGTTTGTCCCATCCCCAGTGTCCCTTCTCTTCTTTTACGCCCTGACGGAGACATCGATCTCCTCGGCTGTGAACCGATGCTGAAGCGCACCTGGTAAATGCGCGTTCAAATAAGAATTGCAGCCAGGAACAAGCGCATCTCGTTCATCATGCTCTTAAAGGGAATGTGATATGACGCTCTTATTGGTTTATTTCCGTTACGCCAAACCACACCTATGAATAATGAAGCTACTCCAGACCAACCCCTTTTAGATTTGCGCCAGGCGCAAGAGGCATTTATCCCGCCGGGAAAATAGCAACAGCGCGGGATCCTGCCAAAAAAAGTTAATTGCGCTTTGCGCTTTGACACTTGCATTTCAGATCGTTAAAATAGGCCCCATGTGTCATAATTTACCGGAATGACACTTAATGACAACAGTCATAAACATTCATAAAGACTCCTTCATGTTCATGACAGGTGTTATGTCATGTTTATGACAGTGTCATGACAGTCTTATGCACACCCCTTCAAATAAAGTGTTACCAATATTTCATGTTATATCAATACACTCACAATTTTTATTCTGATTTTTGCCGATCAGCAGTAATTGAAGCTTTTATCTTTTTCTGCCACCCAAGGTTTTTGCACGCTTTCATTTCGTTCTCTCCAGATCTGTCATGAATTTCTCCATTTTTGTGGAGGGAATGTGAATTAAGCGTGGTGCTAAATAGTCTTTATGGCTCATTTTCCACCTTTTCCCCTCCCCAAGAAGCCCAAATTTACTGGATAATAAGGAGTTTAAAGGGGCTCAGTTGAGGGATGGAGAAAATGCTGGGTTGCTCTAAAGAGGTTAATTGAAGGTCGTTCTCGCGCTCGAATCAATTGTGCTCCATTTGGAATCACAAGTGTCTTCAGAGCATCACTGATTGACCAAATCCATCCTGCGGCAGACGCTCGGCAGACACAGTGTGACAAGGCTTTAATGGCCAGCCAGGGCCTTCATCTGAAGCCTGTTTGTGTCAAAAGCGGCTTGTGAAATTTTGCGAGTTTGTGGATCAGTGAGTCCTTGTGCCCTCTGTTTTTCTATGGCTAACTCTTTGTGTGTGTGTTTGTGGACAGGGTCCATTGGATGTTGGGTAAGGATCAGTAGAGCTTCATTCTCTTTGTGTTTTTTTTCATGGCCAGCTGTTGTAGGAAGGCTGAATCTGTGCTGCTCGGCCACTGAAACATTTTCTTACCAATCATCATCTCTACCAGACTTCCGGTTTATGTTGAATCGTTTGTGCAATTTTAAAATCCAAACTTTCTTTCTTGATCGCACTTGGATGTACATTTGACGTTTGATGGAGTGGAAAAAAGCAATGTCAGGTTGATATTCTCATTTTTCAGTTGTATGGATCATCTAATAACCAACTTGTTAATTAGTGATGTTATTTTATAATTGGTCACACTTTAGATTAGGGTCCAATTCTTACAATTCTTAATTATTACTACTATCTACTTATTCACTACTACTTGTGCCTCAATGAACTCCTAATTACTGCTTATTAATCACTGCTTAGTAAGGTAGTTGTTAAGTTTAGGCATTGGCAGAGGTGAGACCAAGTCACAGTAAGTCTTGAGGATCTTGCATTCAAGTCGCCAGGTCAAGTACGAGTCATGACAGACAAGTGCAAGTCAAGTTGCAAGTCCTTGAGTTTAAGCTTCAAGTCTTAGAACAAGTCATTAGTGCTTTTGCACAAATTACTGTGTTAATTACTGTAGTAAATGAAATGTATACTAATTTATTATCAGGAAGGCTTTTAAAATATGATATATATAATAATATTACACATATTATTCACACTTAGTGGATGTTGATTGGTTGGTTGTCTGATTGGTTGAATGTGAAAAGTGGCAATGCAGATTTAAAAATAAAAAAATAAAAGTAACTGTTCATTTGGAAAATTAATCGTGATTTGCTACACATTAAGTTTAAAATATTGAGTCCCTGGTTAAATTATCTTGTTAACGCGACAGTAATTGTACTAGAACATTCCTATTTCCATGGCGACGTATCAAGCGTCACATGACACTTTTTGGGTTACAGTGCCCGTCATTTACTGACAAAACTTAACGTAAATCCATCCATTTCTCCCGAAAGACATGAAAGTGAGTGGCTGGTGAACAGGTAGAAGACTTTATTGTTACCTATAGGCTAAAATGTGCGTTTGTTGTGGGGGAAAAATAACATGTCTCAAAATTACAGATTTTAAAGGTTTATTATTTCAGCTTACTTAGACATCAGTGTTTTTTTTTCTCAAATTATAAATGGTTCGCTAGTACTTGTGTATTTAAATGCCTGAAAAAGAAAAAGAAAACATTATTTGGTTGAAAACTGTCTGAACGTGTGATAATAAATGACAACTGACACGCGCTGCTGAACGCACTCTATCACGCGCTCTCTGGCTCAGTGCCAAACGTGCGAAAGCAGTGCTAATCAGCGCTGTGATCATGCGTCAATGATACAGTGCTATACATACAGTGGTTATTACAACTCTGATCTGTGGTTTTAGAAGGTAGGTCAAGTCTTTCCAAGTCACAGGGCTCAAGTCCGAGTCAAGTCACGAGTCATTGTTGTCAAAGTCTAAGTTGAGTCGCAAGTCATCTTTCATGCAAAACGAAGCATTGAGAACTTTGTAAGTGTACAGACCGTTTAATAAGAAGATATTTTATAAAGACAGTTCACTTCGTGTATACAGACAGAAGCCATCTTGAGAAACAGTCTCGACAAGTTGAACCACGAACGACATGCCAAGTGAGCTGAACTGTATGAAGTTCAGTGAACTTCTAAACTGTATGCGCGGTATTCTTGGTTCGAACTACTCGAGTCTGTTTTCCAAAGATGGCTCCTGTCTGTATCCTGGTGAAGTGGAACGTTGTCTTTATAACATATTTTCTTATTAAACGGTCTGTGCACTTACAAAGTTCTCAATGTTCGATTTGCATGTATGGACACTCATTATGTTACTGTGTTAGTGTGGGGCTATTTTGAGCCTTGTTAGTGGTATAAACTAGACGATTTCTTTTTACTTAGTAAATGCCCCCATTACTAGCGTTATGCGCTAAACAGTTTTTAAGATAAAACTCTTTACATTTGATTATCATGACAACAAATCTCTGAGAAACGGTTGACTACCAATGTTTTATTAGACCAAAGGTTCACCTTGCGTCGGAGTTCTCCTTTAATGGGTTAGTTCACTCATAAATGAAAATGTATTTATAAATGACTAAAATCCTACGTCATACGCCAAAACTCTGCGCTCTAGTGAAGCTAGTGATTACAGTTTATGAAGTTCTAATTATGTTATTAAAAACTTATATACACATAGGATGGCTTGAGGGTGAGTAAATTATGGGATCATTTTCATGTTTGGGTGAATGTTAATTTAACACCAAAAAACAGAGTTTAAAGCCTAGATTGAAGACAATTTTTACATTTTCGAATACTATTAAATCTTACTTAATTTGTAACTTTGTTACATTGTATTTATCTATGCTGGTAATTAGTGCATAATATGTTCTTATTTTTTATTGACCCCCCCCCACACACACACACACCCTCAAAATCCTCTCTGAAACACTGCCTCTAAATTCTTCCCTTTAATGTATTGTTGTTCTAGCCAGACACATTTAGATGAACGTCCTTGATTGTTGCATCGCATCTCAAACTGTTTTTGAGCACCCCTCCAAGAGTGTCATATTTCTCAGATGCTGTTACAAGTTATAAATAAATTCAATTTTAAAAATATGTAGTGGTGCACAATCCCCAGTTTTCTCATCTTTTGGTCGCATGAGCGACTTCAGAAACTCACATTTTTCCTTTTAGGTCCATGTGACATCCCTTCAATGGATTTGCAGTGTTTCTTGACGTACTGCAGCATAAACTAGTGTGTCCTTACACAAACCCACACAAACACACACTTCCTTTTCAATCCGTCTGAGCAGAAATGCAGAGATGAAGAGGGAAAAAGGAAGCAAGAATTAGATGGCTGTTGGTGGTTCAGAGCCACAGTTTGGATGGCATGCTGGGATTGTCACTCGTCTCCTCATCTCTGTGATTTATACAGTGCAATAAGTGTTGCAGAGATGGGCTAACAGTCCAAGAGACAGGAGGGCATTAGCATAATGTGTTCAGCGGAGAAAGGCTGGAAGACTGTTGCGTCTTTAAACGCAGTGTGCCACATTTAGATTTGCTCTGCCTGCAGATGTCATCCCTCATTGGATTGGGATCTCAGACACTCGGGACGTGAAAATAAAACAACTCGCAGAAGTCCAACTAACTATGTTTCTGTCCCTGTTTATGCCGAAATTCCAGTGCTGGTTTCCAATCCATTTAGTTCATTTAGATTATGTAGAAATTCATCTTACAGTTGAAAATTGGATTCATTCACTTCCACATTTTGAAGTAAATGCATCTCTGAAAGATCTAAACTGAATCCAGTAATAAACTGATATAGAATTTGTGCAGCCTTTTTCAATAAATGACAAGCTTTTTGGAACATACAACCAATAAAATGACTTATAAAATGATATATATGTGTGTATATATATATATATATATATATATATATACACAAACACACAGCAATTCACAGTAAGTTAATCACATGATTTAAATGAATAAGATGATAGTACATTTGAACTACAAAAGTAGTTGTGCTACTTAAATTTTTTGTGGAAATTGTTTTTTTTAAAGAAAGTTCAAAAGAACAGCTGAAATTAAAAATTGTTAAATGTCACTTTTTTAATGCATCCCTGCTGAATAAAATTAGGCCTATAAAAAATATCTTACCGACTTAGCTTTATTTAGCAAGTTAACTTATAATTAGTGATTTGGGTAACACTTTACTTGAAGGGGTGTGCATAAGACTTGCATGACACCTTCATAACCATGACATGACATATGTCTTGAATATGAAGTAGGGTTTATGCATGTTTATGACAACTGTCATTAAGTGTCTTTTGCTCAATAATGACATTCTGAATGCAAATATGACATTGTTTAAGATGTCTTTGTTATGTCATCTTGACATAAACCATAACATCATAACCTGTCAGTGTCTTTGTCATGACAACTTGACATAAAATTAAGTTAAACTGTCATGTGGTTGGTTTTGACATTGGCTGTCATGAGGTATATGCTGTCATAAATATTTTACGTGACCTCAATTGAATTTGTCATTAAAAAGTTATAAGGGCTTCATGACAGCCAATTTCAAAACCAACCACATGACAGTTCAATGTAATGTTAACCAATAAAGCTAGGTGCTTTCTTAAGTTTGATAATTCATCTGCTATGTCATGTTTATGACAGGTTATGTTGTCTTAGTATTGTCAAGTTGTCCTGACAAAGACACTGACAGGTTATGATGTATTGGTTTATGTCAAGGTGTCATAACAAAGACCTCTCAAACAATGTCATATTTGCATTAGAAATGTCATAACTGAGCGAATGACACTTAATGACAGTTGTCAAAAACATGCATAAAACATTCATATTCATAACATATATCATGTCATGATTATGAAGGTGTCATGTTAGTCTTATGCACACCCTTCTAAGTAAGTGTTACCAAGATTTGTGTTTGTCCACTCCCTTCCCATTATTAAATGAAATTCACAGCTCGCTGGAAAATTCATCTCTAAAAGTAGCTGAAAAGTGACCTTGAACCTCTTCTGTACAAAGCACCGAAATGACTAAACGTGCCTAGAGCAACACAACAAGATTTACTCTCAAGAAAGTAGCTCTGTGGCTTGAGTTTCTGGATGAAGAGTTTTTTTTTCTCTTGTGTCTTTGAAGATGTTGACGACCTGTCATGTGTCTTGTCCTGTAGAGATGTCCATGAAGAGCTGAGGATAAAGAAGACAGTTGATGCCTGGATCAATACACTCAGCAAGGAGATTCAGGTGAGCTGAACTGAAAGATTTTATCTCTCTTCTGCCTTCAAATACAATCTGTTGTTTCTGCACAATCTGTCACTGTTCTTTGTTCTCCGAAACACTGTTTTAAAAGGGAAAATATTTGAATAATCATTAGTGCTTTTGCTTATGCTTGGCATTGAGCAGAGATCTGATGTTACTTTTCCAAGTGATCACATTTATGATTATTTACCTGGCGGACAATAAACGCTTGGAAAAACTCCCACATGGAGGCCTTTTTTCTTCCTTAGAATAAAAAGGTAATTACGACTTTTTATCTCACAAGCAATTTGATATTTTTTTCAAGCTAGTTTGGAGTTTTGGTTCCTTGCCACTGCTGCCTATTGGCTGCTCATTGAGGACACTTATGTTATTCTGCAATATTATTGACCTGACTGCACTGATACTATCAGATGAGAACTGAACTGAGCAGGATGATGACATCACTGTTTTCTCCAAAGCTTCTTCATTGATTAATTGAACTCATTCCCATAATTGATTAACATTACAGTTATTGAACCAAACTGAATCAACACTGAACTGATTTCAACTTTATAATGACTGTTTACTATTGTCTTTTTAGAGCAGATTCTGTTTAATTCTGTTTAGTTCTGTTGCATCATTGAAAGTCTGAATTGTGAGATATAAACTTGCAATTTTTAGATAAAAACATTCAAATGTGAGATATAAACTAGCGATTTCAAGAAAAAAAGTCTAAATTGTGAGAAAACTTGCAATTGTGAGAAAAAAGTCTGAATTGTGAGGTATAAACTCGCAATTGTGAGTAAAAACGTGCAATTGTGAGATATAAACTCAGCGATTTCAAGAAAAAAGTCTATATTGTGAGATAAAAACTTGCAATTGTGTGAAAAAATTCTGAATTGTGAGGTATAAACTCGCAATTGTGAGATAAAAACGTGCAATTGTGAGATATAAACTAGCGATTTCAAGAAAAAGTCAAATTGTGAGAAAAACTTGCAATTGTGAGAAAAAAAGTCTGAATTGTGAGATAAACTGAATTGTAATATAACTAGATTTAAGAAAGTCAAAATTGAGTAAAACTTGAATTGAGAAAAAGTCTGAATTGTGAGGTATAAACTCGCAATTGTGAGATAAAAACTTGCAATTGTGAGATATAAACTAGCGATTTCAAGAAAAAGTCTAACTTGTGAGAAAAACTTGCAATTGTGAGAAAAAAGTCTGAATTGTGAGGTATAAACTCGCAATTGTGAGATATAAACTAGCGATTTCAAGAAAAAAAGTCTATATTGTGAGATAAAAACTTGCAATTGTGAGAAAAAGTCTGAATTGTGAGGTATAAACTCGCAATTGTGAGATATAAACTAGCGATTTCAAGAAAAAAGTCTAAACTGTGAGATAAAAACTTGCAATTGTGAGAAAAAAGTCTGAATTGTGAGGTATAAACTCGCAATTGTGAGATAAAAATGTGCAATTGTGAGATATAAACTAGCGATTTCAAGAAAACAAGTCTAAATTGTGAAATAAAAACTTGCAATTGTGAGAAAAAAGTCTGAATTGTGAGGTATAAACTCGCAATTTTGAGATAAAAACGTGCAAATGTGAGATATAAACTAGCGATTTCAAGAAAAAAAGTCTAAATTGTGAGAAAAACTTGCAATTGTGAGAAAAAGTCTGAATTGTGAGGTATAAACTCGCAATTGTGAGATAAAAACATGCAATTGTGAGACAAACTAGCGATTTCAAGAAAAAAAGTCTATATTGTGAGATAAAAACTTGCAATTGTGAGAAAAAATTCTGAATTGTGAGGTATAAACTCGCAATTGTGAGATAAAAACGTGCAATTGTGAGATATAGAACTAGCGATTTCAAGAAAAAAGTCTAAATTGTGAGAAAAACTTGCAATTGTGGGAAAAAAGTCTGAATTTTGAGGTATAAACTCGTAATTGTGAGATAAAACGTGCAATTGTGAGATATAAACTAGCGATTTCAAGAAAAAAGTCTAAATTGTGAAATAAAAACTTGCAATTGTGAGAAAAAAGTCTGAATTGTGAGATATAAACTCGCAATTTTGAGATAAAAACGTTCAAATGTGAAATATAAACTAGCGATTTCAAGGAAAAAAAGTCTAAATGGTGAGAAAAAACTTGCAATTGTGAGAAAAAAGTCTGAATTGTGAGGTATAAACTCGCAATTGTGAGATAAAAACGTGCAATTGTGAGGTATAAACTAGTGATTTCAAGAAAAAAGTCTATATTGTGAGATAAAAACTTGCAATTGTGAGAAAAAAATCTGAATTGTGAGGTATAAACTCGCAATTGTGAGATAAAAACGTGCAATTGTGAGATATAAACTAGCGATTTCAAGAAAAAAGTCTAAATTTTGAGAAAAACTTGTAATTGTGAGAAAAAAGTCTAAATTGTGAGGTATAAACTCGCAATTGTGAGATAAAAACGTGCAATTGTGAGAAAATTCTGAATTGTGAGGATAAATCGCAATTGTGAGAAAACAATTGTGAACGTGATTGAAAAATTCTGAATTGTGAGGTATAAACTCGCAATTGTGAGATAAAAACGGTGCAATTGTGAGATATAAACTAGCGATTTCAAGAAAAAAGTCTAAATTTTGAGAAAAACTTGTAATTGTGAGAAAAAAGTCTGAATTGTGAGGTATAAACTCGCAATTGTGAGATAAAAACGGGCAATTGTGAGAAAAAGTCTGAATGTGAGAAATAAACTAGCAATTGCGAGAAAAAGGAGTCCGAATTGTGAGATAAAAAGGTCACAATTACCTTTTTTTATTACATGGTGGAAACAAGCTTCCATACATAAGTAACATCTAGTGCATACATTTTTTTCAGCATTTTATTAAAAATACGTTTATATTACTTTCCGTGCACTATTTATTGAACGCACATTCAGATGTTTTCTGACTTCAAGGTCCTCTGTCTCTTTCTCCTTCCCTTTGTCTTGTCTTCCTCCTGTCAGGATAATCTGGCGAGGGAGAACTCCGAGAGGAGAGATGCTGCAGTCGCTAAAGTGGTGCAGCAGGACCAGAGGAGCAGGAGTGGACGTGGAGGAAGAGGAAGAGGAAGAGGGGGAGGTGAAACCTCTGCGGCAGAAAAGAAAACCTCTCTGAGAGAGGCTTAGTGAGAACACAGAGCAGAAAGCACAGTGGCACACAGCAAACAACCCACTCTGTCTGCTAGAACCAGACCTGAAGGGAAGCAAGAAGACGGTGAGCAGGATTATATCAGTGTTATCTAATGCCGTGTTCACACAATGGACAGAACAACCAAACTCCTCTGATAATGAAATATTAAAGCTCTGTTTCAATCGCTATGAGATGCCTGGCTAAACAGCATAATTCTGACTATTCTAGATAGTAGGCTGCTAAATAATTATTGAACACCATTCAGACAGAACATTTTTTTTTTTTGTTGCTTTAAAAATGGTAGATACTGCACATCCGACTGCAGCACTGATGAATGTCGATAAGGGTTAAAAGTTAAACTACTTTTTACTTGACAAAGCATCTTTAAAAATGTTCAGTGGAAAATTTGAGAGAGGGAAAAAGATGTGATGTATTTTTCAGGACCGTTAAAGTTAACTGTCAAAGTGCTTGGGATCAATATTTATTATGTTAACAATTATGAATTTCTTTAGGTTTCACTCTAATAGTGGTGTGAGTGAACCCCCCCCCCCATTAAAAGAATGTGTATACTAAACAGTATATAGATGGATATACATAATGCATATACCATTTCTTTATTTAAATGTTTACTGTGTACAGCCATTCTACTATATATTATACAAAAAGAAATGGGATTAATTAGAATTGATCATCTTGTCATTTATATATTGAAACCTTATTCTAAAAGATACTTGTGCATATTAACTTGTGTTTAAATCCTTAATGCATATATTTACTAAAATACAGTCTATAAAAACTTGCAATTGTAGAAAAAAATTCTGAATTGTGAGGTATAAACTCGCAATTGTGAGATAAAAACGTGCAATTGTGAGATATAAACTAGTGATTTCAAGAAAAAAAGTCTAAATTGTGAGAAAAACTTGTAATTGTGAGAAAAAAGTCTGAATTGTGAGGTATAAACTCGCAATTGTGAGATATATAACTAGCGATTTCAAGAAAAAAGTCTATATTGTGAGATAAAAACTTGCAATTGTGAGAAAAAAATCTGAATTGTGAGGTATAAAATCGCAATTGTGAGATAAAAATGTGCAATTGTTTGATATAAACTAGCGATTTCAAGAAAAAGTCTAAATTGTGAGAAAAACGTGTAATTGTGAGAAAAAGTCTGAATTGTGAGGTATAAGCTTGCAATTGTGCAGATATAAACTAGCCAGTTTCAAGAAAAAAGTCTATATTGTGAGATAAAAACTTGCAATTGTGAGAAAAAATTCTGAATTGTGAGGTATAAATCCGCAATTGTGAGATAAAAATGTGCAATTGTTTGATATAAACTAGCGATTTCAAGAAAAAAGTCTAAATTGTGAGAAAAACGTGTAATTGTAGAGAAAAGTCTGAATTGTGAGAATACAAACTCGCAAATTGTGAGATATAAACTAGCGATTTCAAGAAAAAAAGTCTATATTGTGAGATAAAAACTTGCAATTGTGAGAAAAAATTCTGAATTGTGAGGTATAAACTCGCAATTGTGAGATAAAAATGTGCAATTGTGAGATATAAACTAGCGATTTCAAGAAAAAAGTCTAAATTGTGAGAAAAACTTAATTGTAGAAAAAAGTCTGAATTGTGAGACAAAACGTAATTGTGAGCAGAAAAATGTTTGTAAAATACAGTCTATGTGAAGGGAATCCCGTCGTAAAAGAATCATATTTGGGGGTCGGAAAATTTGAAGACCCCTAAACTTACAGTACACTATGTGCTTTCATTTGGTTGAGAGTTGGGACTCCTCTGTATGTAGGCGCTAGGCAGTAGATTAGTGACTAACATTATATGACATGAGAGCTTTATAATTGGCTATTTGGCTGTGGTCCAAATCCTCTGTCTGTTATATTAAAACTGATAATGAATTGCAGTATCTTCTACTCTGTTTGTCTAGCCGTGTTTAATCCTGTACGTGTTGTTTACTTATCACCGTAACCTGACAAGCTCACAACACTCCCCAAAACAGCCCATCTGGATGTAAACACTGTTGCTCCGTACTTTCTGCGTCTCAGTGGCATTTTTACTCAAATGAGCCTCTTTGAGCACCCATATGTCCTCTCCGACACTAATTTGCTAAAAATAAAGAGTGAAGGAGCGGAGGGCAGGCTTGCCTTATCTGTGTTTGGCACAAGCCTGGTCCTGTTAATGGCTGTCCATGTTGCCTGGTGTCTGTGTGGATGATTCTTAACCTAGCAACACATTTAGTGGTTATCTGAAGGTTACTATGTGTGGAGGCCATCCAGGCATTTAATCTGCTGCTATCGTTAAAGGTGCAGTCAATCCAGACAACAGAGCACACAGTTACAAGAGGTTAAGAGTTATTTGCTGGGGACAATTGGGGGTTGCCATGCGTTTTAGATTAAACTAAACAAAATCCTTACCGGCTATGCCTCACTTTACATAAGCAAAGCTATAACTTTTTACGTTCTGATCAGTGTTATTGCATGCATGGGTGTTTTTAGTATATCACTGTCAGATATGAGTTTATCATAGTATAGTATCAGTGTACAGACGCATAATTGACCATGTTTACCATATATGTTTCATATCAGTTAGATTTTTGCCCTTTGAAAGAAATTAATACTTTTGTTCAGCAAGGATGCATTCAATTGATCAAAATTGACAGTGACATTTATTATGTTACAAGAGATTACGAATTTCAAATAAATGCTGTTCTTTTGAATTTTCTGTTCCTGAAAAATAAATGTATCACGGTTTCCACAAAAACATAAAGCAGGACAACTTTTATCAACTGATAATAATAATAGTAATAATAAATGTTTCTTGAGCAGCAAATCAGCATATTAGAATGATTTCTGAAGGATCATGTGACACTAAATTGAGCTTTATACCACAGGAATAAATTACATTTTAAATATATTATTTTAAAGGTGCTATATGTAACTTTTCTTCTAAAATTAATCCTTTTTTATTGCATGTGTGTGAAAGGGTCGCAATCACACATTACAATGACCCACTTGTCGGGTTTTACTCTTACCTCTGAAGGCCAGTATTCCTATTTCTATGTGAAGTCTCTAGGGTCTCGATTTTCTGTGAAATCCATCGAATGTGACGTGCATGCGTGCTTTCGAACCTCTCTCCTTTACAGTCTATCTATGCGACAGCACTGTAGCTAACAACATGAAGTCTGATAACACCAAAAAACAACCTGCCTCCAGCACACACACTCCAATACAAACTCCACATAAATATAAAAAACAAAACAAAAAAAATGTATCTGCTGAAGCTCATCAGGCCAATTGTGAATTGGATCAACTAAAACACGGATCAACATTGGCAGAGCGTTTGAATTATTGAGAGACCTCCGCTATTTTTATTGTGATAAATTACAATAGCAAGGTAAACTACAACATATATGACATCAAATGAAAACAAAAGACTCTTCCAGAATAACAAAAAGTAGGTGCTTAATGGCCTGTACACACCAGGACGAATATCAGCGCACGTTATTTGTCAGTGTTATTCAATGCGGTTTTTTTTAATTAAATGACATTTTTACGTGTCACACTCACATTGGCGCCCTTTGTTTAGTCACAAGGCTTTAAACGTCGCGAATAACGCGCGCGCGAATTAGTCCTGCGTGTGAACAGGCCTTTAGGATGTAACTTTTATTTCGAGGTTTGGAAGCCAGAGGGGCGTAAGTGGCTTTTAACAAACTTTACAGGAGAGACAAAACAAAATTTTGACCACATTTCAATCACCTGTGTTAATAACCTTAAACCACAAACATTTCAACCACAGGCATACCTACATGAATGAGTATTTAGGTAAAAAATTTATGGCATATATTAACACAATGACAATGTTCTAAAAAATTTTCGAAATAAAAAAGTCAAATATGTCAAATGCGCCTTTTTGCTCTTTATTGAATACAGTTTATCTCAGATGCATATTTTGACACTATTGGATACAGCACCAAGACCTTTATTTTATATAAGAACTCATATTCGCTAAAATGCCACTTACGCTTCCTCTCGGCTCCCAAGCCCTCGATTTTATGTACTAGATCTACTGTCTTAGCGCTGCACTCATCCCACTAATTTCATCATATTGTTTATAATAAACATTTCCAGACACGTTCAGTACAGTAATGGTACTTCCTACCATCTTACTGTTACACTGAAATTGTTCACTCTTAGTTCACTAACCGTTTTCGTTATATTATACATTCACCTATGTTGACATTGCTGATTGTGAAAGATACACGAATAGTTAGTGAAATGCCTTATGCTAGATAACACCACAAATGTGACGTTATCATAGTACGAGCATGGAGCATTAGTAATCTGATAAATGTAGTCTATTATTGTAACGTTGCAGTGGGAGTTTGCATGAAGTTTCCAGCATTTTGTGATGCTTTCTCTGGTGTGTTGAAAGTGTCAGTGTGGCCGGCGTGTACCATGAGTGCTCGCTCTTGTGTTCAGAGCAGCGCTTGTAAAAATTGGTTGCAATCTGAAACATCACCAGATAGAGGTGCTAAAAAATACATAAAGCACCTTTAAATTGTGATCATTTCACAATATTATGTTGTTGTTTTTACTGTTTTTAATCAAATAAAATTTCGTTTTGTAGTAATTTACCATAACTGTATGGATAAGTTAATGAGTATTTGCGATGTTTACTATCAATATGATTAGTACAGTTTTATTGTTTACTATAGAGTATATTTGTACAATGGGCCATGTTTACCAAACATACAGTATGAGTGCATCATAGTATAAATCACCATGTTTGCTATTTTAAATCTCAATTCACAGTTTGTTAATTGAGTTTTTTTTGCCCATGCCCAAGCGGTTGTGCTTAAAATCTCAGGAATGATCAAGAGATATTCTGACCAGACTGTATGGAAAAGCTCTTTATGAGGGTCATCGCAGCACACTCAAAAAAGCCCTTACCTTCGATTCAGACTCGCCCACACCGAAATCCAAACCTCAGCGACCTAAAATAGTCAGAGACCGTCAAAGGTGAGTTTCAGCCCTTCAATTAGAAGTGATGATTGATGGTCTTTCTACGTTTCTTTTAGCAACTTGTGAAATAGTCTTTAAAACCAACATGAAAAAGATTTGTGATAAGATCGTGGATCATGATCCTGCCTGAAAAATTTTTTTTTTTCCATGTTGCCCACCCCTAATTTTGCCTTTTCTGTCTTCCATTTAACTCTTTATGGATTCTTGTCCCTCTCTTTTCATTCACTCATATAGGGGTGAAGATGAAGTCATCTAAAACCCAAACTAGCCAGTTTGTAGATGGTGTTCCTGCCCTGCAGCCTTCAGTCTCTGAGCCCCATTTCCTGTTCAGCCCCAGTGATCCTGCCCAACAGCAGCAGCCTGGGTCTCCAGTGCGAGGTTACCTCATTCCCATGGCTATACCTTTAGGTAAGCCACCATTACTCCAACTAACAGGGGTTTTACGGTCATAAAAAACCTGAAAAAGTCATGGCAGTTTTAAAGGCATTTCCAAGCCATTACAATAAACACAAAGTTTATGGAAACTTCTGTCACAAATATCTATTTAACGTCACGTGACGTTATATTTTGTGTGTGGGGTAAAGTCTAGCACAGTTGCCGTTTTGTATTTTAAACCACGTAACTTGTTTAGATATGTTGTGGTAGATTTAAACACACTTGTATTCTTATGTTACATATACATGGACGTTTCATGGAACATTAGATGATGAATATTTTCCTCAAAAGTCATTGAAAAATCATTCGTAAAAATCTGTCTGAATCCTTTTTACCTTTACTTGTTCATTTGAATTCATCTAAATCTGTCTTGGCAAAGTCTTACTCTTAACCCAACTTGGACTTGATGTCTAAAATGACAGCTTGTATCAGAAAACTATATTTTAAAACATATATACATAAAGGATCAATGACACAGTTTATGCTGTTCTGTGTTCCTCTGACCATTCTGAAACAAAGATGCGACAGCCTCCACATGCTGCAGTCATAAAGCGTCTCTCCTCCGGCTGGCTCTGAGCACACGGCAGCATTAAAGAATGGACTTAATTAGACGACATTTCAGAGGTGTGAGTTTAGCTCTTAATTACGACTGCCTCTCCACTCGTTAAAAAGCCTTCCTATGCCGCTCTCGTTTAATCACTTCACTGTCAGGGACATTAATGCCTTTCTATTACGCTCTCATTTTCCCGCTTCCAATCACTGCAAGCTCCGTCTCAGATCCGACCTTGTGCGGTTGGAGGTAATTCTGTTTATTAGCCCAAACAGCCATATGTATGAAAACACCGTCGTGCTTTACGAGGGGACTTTTTAGGGCAGTAATTGCAAATAGCCAATTGAAAACATTTTGAAAGCGTTCATATTATGAGTTGATTAGTTTTTTTTTTTTTATCCCCTACCCCTTTTCTTTTTGAGGATTATGACCTCCTGGCACCGAAACGTTCCATTAGTTTGGTAACCGCTAAATTGCCATCGTTATTTTCTGTAATGGACTGAAGAGGTAATTAAAGGTATTGCATGAAAGAAATGGCTCTGAACGAAGCACCTTTGCACTGTTAAAGCTGTTTACAGTATTTCAATGTTTCCCGAATTGTGGCCCAGGGTATTGAGAATGAAATGAACTAGAGGAAAATGACCTAGTAATGTTTGAAACAGCATTTTGTGGGCTGTTGCCCGTATGCTGGACTGACCTCTGATCGAAGCTACGCTGAAGTGAACAAAGACTCGCTAATCACATCTGCAATGCAGTGGCCTTAATCGGCGTCATAGATACTCAACTCTCTTCCTAGTCATATTGAAGTTCCTTTCACTTGGAAATGAATTAAAACTGAGGAGAAACTACAGCAAGAATGCGAAAGTTGCTAAAACAATGCTAAAATGTTAGCATAAAACATTAGCTTTATGTTGTTGTTTTTTAAGCCAGCATAGCTGGTCACTAGCAAGACTTACTTAGTTAACCTGTTTCACCAGAAAGATAATGCTAGTCGGCCTGCTTCACCAACCGGTAAATATAATGCATGATGACCTACCTAGACCTACATCAAACTGGCATTAATTAGCATAATCCAGCCATAAAATCCATGCTGGTCAAATCTTAACAATAAGCATTTTTTTTTTTGTTTTATTTTATTTAATTTAATTTAATACTTTTTTTAAAACTTATATTTATTTATTTATTTACACCATTTTCATCAGTCCCATCACAAAGCATATTCATATAAATACATTGTACTTATGCACATAATTAATTTTAACTATATACATAATTAATTGTTTACTTTTTTGCATTACTTTTTTCAGGCACGCTCTCCAGTTTAACTTCATACAATAGGGTGCCAGATTTCTATAGAGCCTTCCAGGCGATGCACACGTTAAACCAACCGATCTCATCCGAAGGCGTCATATAGTGACGCATTTGACAATGTGTCTACAACGTACATGGCACCCTTTAGGGTTAATATAACACGCTTCGGTTATGGGTAGGTTTAGGTATGGGGTACACTCTTAGAAGAAATGGTTCCATTTAGAACCAGAAATGGTTCCATCCCCCGCTTCATATATGGAACTCCAAAATGGTTCTATATAAAACCTTTTTTTTTTTTGGTAAAAGGTTCTATTGGCCAAGTATGGAACCCCAGGGTTCTATATAGAACCCAGAGGAACTTTATAGAACCTTTCAGGGTTCCAAATACGTAGCGCTGATAGAACCTTTTAAGGTTCTATATGGAACCTTCTTCAAGAGTGTAGGTTAGACCACTAGAGCGCCTTCTGGCCCATATATATCTGCGTCTCAATATTGACGCTAAAGGGTGCCATTTGCGTTGGATGTATAGCGTGGATGTATAGTGATGGGTAGCGAAAAAAAAATCAACCAATCTGGCAAGCGAGCGAGGAGGCGTCGTATGATCATTTAAACGGATTTTATGACAAGGTCGGTGAGGATGGGAAAAATCGTACATTTCTGTGCTAACTGCCCGTCGATAAAATAATTGTTGTGTGTGGTTGTATATGGGCTGTGGCCAAAAAAAGGCTTGCAACATATTGAAAAAAAGAACTATAAATGAACTAGTTCATTTTTTGAAGCATGAACAATGAACTGAACTAGTTAATTTTTAAATGTGTGAACTGAACTTTGAACTAGTTTGTGTAGAAAGTGAACTTTCCCTACACTGGTGACGGCAAAATGAATGGGAGTCAATGGAATGCTAACAGCAGGTGATAGTCTGCTATAATGGCGGCTCTGGTGGATTACCCCCTTGGATCTAATATACACATGTGATTTATTTACTTGCTGTTTACATTTGCAGACAGAACTGACTGTGTTTATGTGAACTTTGTGTGTTTTTGACACAACCTTGTGTGTGTTTGACAGTTTAAGTGCAGTAAGACGTGAAGGAGAACTTCGTTTAATACCCACGAGACACTTCATCTGACAGCTAGCTTCTGTGTTTCGGTTTTGTGCGCTCAGAAAACCATATATCAGAAGTTTAGACCGATATGGCTTTAAAACGCATGCAGATAATAAACTTCCATGATGATGAAGAACTGCAGTGTCACATGAGCGTGACCACGATAGAGATGATAATCAAAACCATATGTTTTAGTTTTTGGCGGCGTGTCAGGTGGAACGAGCTGTGCAGGCTCCATCCTCTAGTGGAAAGTGGGGCGGGAGCAGCAGCTCATTTGCATTTAAAGATACATGCGCGAAAACGGCATATTTTTCCTCTCATTTAAAAATGCCCATTTAAAACATGGTATAATAAATATCTATGGGGTATTTTGAGTGGAAACTACAGACACATTCTGGGGACACCTGAGACTTATATTACATCTTGTAACAAAGGGCATAATATGTGTCCTTTAACCCTTCGGGGTCACCGATCACGTCGGTGTGATGAAGTCACATGTCCAGTTTAAGACGTCGAAGCATAAAAACAAAGTCACGTTGAGCGCTGCCGTCCACTTCTGTCGAAAGTGCTGGCTTGAAATTCTATTTTACTTTTTGTTTCGTGTTGATAGACCAAGTAAAAACGGAGATATGATCATTTAAACTTTATATAAAAAAATGTATGCGTATATTGAAGCGTTCGTAAAAGAACGCAAGATGCGATGTGACCGACGTTGCATTTATTCTAATAACTTTGTCGGTTTGTCATAAAACAAAACGGAGAAAAATGTGTGAATCTGCTGATTCTGCTCTTCAGGCTGCACATTTTACGGAATGAAGGAGGAGCCAACTGAGCAAAGACGCGAAAGTGAAAGGCAGGAGATTTACGGAGTAGACAAAGAGAGACATATATACGTTGTATATATTTATAGAGAGAGAGATTATTGTTAGTTTGAGTAGATTTTGAGAGTAGTTTAGGAGTGATGTCGATAGTTTAGGTAGTTTAGGAGTAGTGTAGATAGTTTAGGAGTGGTGTCGATTGTTTAGGAGTAGTTTAGGTAGTTTAGGAGTAGTTTAGGTAGTTTAGGAGTAGTGTATATAGTTTAGGAGTAGTTTAGGTAGTTTAGGAGTAGTTTAGGAGTAGTGTAGATAGTTTAGGAGTGGTGTCGATAGTTTAGGAGTAGTTTAGGTAGTTTAGGAGTAGTGTAGATAGTTTAGGAGTGATGTCGATAGTTTAGGTAGTTTAGGAGTGGTGTCAATAGTTTAGGAGTAGTTTAGGTAGTTTAGGAGTAGTGTAGATAGTTTAGGAGTGGTGTCAATAGTTTAGGAGTAGTTTAGGTAGTTTAGGAGTAGTGTAGATAGTTTAGGAGTGGTGTCGATAGTTTAGGTAGTTTAGGAGTAGTGTAGATAGTTTAGGAGTGGTGTCAATAGTTTAGGAGTAGTTTAGGTAGTTTAGGAGTAGTGTAGATAGTTTAGGAGTGATGTCGATAGTTTAGGAGTAGTTTAGGTAGTTTAGGAGTAGTGTAGATAGTTTAGGAGTGATGTCGATAGTTTAGGAGTAGTTTAGGTAGTTTAGGAGTAGTGTAGATAGTTTAGGAGTGGTGTCAATAGTTTAGGAGTAGTTTAGGTAGTTTAGGAGTAGTGTAGATAGTTTAGGAGTGATGTCGATAGTTTAGGTAGTTTAGGAGTAGTGTAGATAGTTAAGGAGTGGTGTCGATAGTTTAGGTAGTTTAGGAGTACTGTAGATAGTTTAGGAGTGGTGTCGATAGTTTAGGAGTAGTTTAGGTAGTTTAGGAGTAGTTTAGGTAGTTTAGGAGTAGTGTAGATAGTTTAGGAGTGGTGTCGATTGTTTAGGAGTAGTTTAGGTAGTTTAGGAGTAGTTTAGGTAGTTTAGGAGTAGTGTATATAGTTTAGGAGTAGTTTAGGTAGCTTAGGAGTAGTTTAGGAGTAGTGTAGATAGTTTAGGAGTGGTGTCGATAGTTTAGGAGTAGTTTAGGTAGTTTAGGAGTAGTGTAGATAGTTTAGGAGTGATGTTGATAGTTTAGGTAGTTTAGGAGTAGTGTAGATAGTTTAGGAGTGGTGTCGATAGTTTAGGTAGTTTAGGAGTAGTTTAGGTAGTTTAGGAGTAGTGTATATAGTTTAGGAGTAGTTTAGGAGTAGTGTAGATAGTTTAGGAGTGGTGTCAATAGTTTAGGAGTAGTTTAGGTAGTTTAGGAGTAGTGTAGATAGTTTAGGAGTGATGTCGATAGTTTAGGTAGTTTAGGAGTAGTGTAGATAGTTCAGGAGTGGTGTCGATAGTTTAGGTAGTTTAGGAGTACTGTAGATAGTTTAGGAGTGGTGTCGATAGTTTAGGAGTAGTTTAGGTAGTTTAGGAGTAGTTTAGGTAGTTTAGGAGTAGTGTAGATAGTTTAGGAGTAGTTTAGGTAGTTTAGGAGTAGATTAGATAAACTGTTTTGAGGAGTGGCACAGATAAAAAAAAAACATATAAACACACCTGATATTTGTTGTAAGTAGTTGAATGTATGGTTTGATTTTGTGTTAATTTTACCTTTTGTGTGGTATATTTGCACTATTGAGGAACCCCTCTTCGTGTAGGAATGAAAGCCCTGTAATGTAGCTAGCTGTGTAATTGTACATGAAGTGTTTTGTAGTTTCTAAGCAAAAAGAAAAGAAAAAACACCTATTGCCACACCTGTTTTTTTGCTGTATATAGTTTAATTTTATCTCAATTTTACCTTTTTTTTTTGTATTTGCGCTATTTGGGAACCCTCATACTCTGGGAATGCAAGGCCTTAAATATACTGTAGCTTTCTGTATATTTGTGTGCAATTTTTTTTTTAAAGTGGCAAAGCTAAAATGGAAAAAAAAGCCTACACTCGCTTTTTTTGTAAATCATATTTTTTGGTATATAGCTTGATTATATCTGAATTGTACCTGTATATTTTGACATTTACAACTTCTGTTTACATTTTAAACCTTTTAAAATGCTTCATTGAGCATGTTTGTGTGTTTTGTAGTAGAAAAGCTATAATATTTCTATTCGGATTTTGTGTGATTTTGGGTCCAGTATGTTGATACAGTACATTAAAATGATAAACTAATTATCTGGTCATATAGGTGATGTTGTGCTGAAAAAAATGATACCAAAATTGGTATGGTAAACATTTGTTTATATCGCAAAATTAAAAAATAAAAAAGTACTCAAAAAGGGCCAAAATAGCCCAAGACTCCGAATGGTTAATGTCTACGAATGACAAAAAGGCTTTTTATACCAGAAGGACTATTTTAAAGTAAAAAAACAAAAAAAAAAAAACATTTTTTAAATAAACATTTTTCCAAGAGACATTAAAATTAAACAAAATTTAGATATAAGTTTGGAAGAAAGTTTTATACGATCAATTTATTTGAATATAGCCTTCATATTTAGTCATTTTTATTTGCTGTCGCAAAATGTACTTTTGGTATTTTGGTAGTTGCTTCCGGCCAGAGCAAAATTGCCGTGATGTGGAGGTGACGCAGGCATTCCGTACAGTGGTGGACAGAAATAAAACTAGACCAGAAAAATGGGAAAGTGCAAATTCCAGCAGAAGTGGCTGTAACCATTTTTTCATCCTTTGGCTAGCTTTTCATTATATAATTTTTATCATTATATAATCTTTATCCAGACATCTGTATTAGTATCAGTGAGACTGACCTTTATTCATAAAAAAAGATGCCATTAAACAAGTATTTGAAATATACACGTAAGGATGATTCGTATAAGACAAAAACACGGTTTGGAAAATGAATTCATGATTATGATCTCAATTTTGGACAAAAAAAAGTTACAGACTGCAGCTTTAAAGTGCTAAGTTACACTTGTTATATTTCAGAGCAACACCATCTCATTCCCCAAATCACACCTATCAGACCTGTCTAACTTTCATCTGACGAATGTGAATCATCTCCTTATAACTTCTTTAAACCCCCACGTCGACCAAAAGCATCTTTTACCAGTCGAGGCCATTCCCAAGGCGTCTTAATCATCCACCAGTGTCATCCCGGTGGCTGTCCTATTTCCCTTTAAACTGAATGTGTTGAAAGAAACCCAAGCGGAAAGTTCCAGACTCCCATTAAAAACTTCCCAGACTCTTCTGCAGTTGTGTGCGGTGTATCTGTGAAGGAGAGGGTCCAGACTGGCCCAGCCTGGATTGGATTGACTCGCCAAGGCTCAGACTGGGTCTCTGGAGGGCTGTAGATTAGAGCTGGCCTAATTTCCCCTTCTTCCGTGACTCTCCCGGGATGACAGAGGGGATTGCAGAGTGCCCCATGGGAATGGTGAGAGAGCCTTTCATCTGCTCCAGATGATCGGTGCGGCTCATCCATAGGCGGCCCGAGTCACACTTACACACGTACGACAGCAGGCAAGCTCTCCGCAAATCTGCTTAGCAAGTTCTGCACTGCAGAGAGTAGAAAGTGGCCATTGAATCAACATAGCTGCGAATCAAGGGAAGTGTTAGTTTACACCGTTTATAGCAGCGTTACTCTTTTCAGTCAAACTCCAGAGCTTTAATGATACGTTTTATTTATATAATATATCATAAATAAATATATCTATAATAAATATAAATATATCGTAAATTCAAATTGAATTGGCCACACCCCATATTAGGTTGATTTTTAATTTAATTTAATTGAAATGTCAAAAAGTGGAATTTAATCAATTATCCAATAAATCCATCCATCTTTCTGTCATTCTATCGGTCTATCTATTTGTCCTGTCATTCTGTCATTCTATCTTTTATTCTGTCTATTGTTCCATCTATCATCTTTCTATCTGTCTATCTATCTATCTATCTATCTATCTATCTATCTATCTATCTATCTATCTATCTATCTATCTATCTATCTATCTATCTATCTATCTATCTATCTATCTATCTATCTATCTATCTATCTATCTATCTATCTATCTATCTATCTATCTATCTATCTATCTATCTATCTATCTATCTATCTATCTATCTATCTATCTATCTATCTATCTATCTATCTATCCATCTATCCATCTATCCATCTATCCATCTATCCATCTATCCATCTATCCATCTATCCATCTATCCATCTATCCATCTATCCATCTATCCATCTATCCATCTATCCATCTATCCATCTATCCATCTATCCATCTATCCATCTATCCATCTATCATCTAATCCATCTATCATCTATCATCTATCCATCTATCCATCTCCATCTATCATCTATCCATCCATCCATCCATCCATCCATCCATCCATCATCCATCCATCCATCCATCCATCCATCCATCCATCCATCCATCCATCCATCCATCCATCTTTGATCTGTATTTCTGTCTGTCTATCCATCTATCCATGTTACTCCTGTTAACCTTAAAAGACATCTAGTCAAAAATGATTCCTTGTATTTTAATTAATTTCAGTTATTTAATTTGAATTGCAATCAAGTTTGCTACCTCATTTTCAAATTCATCCCTAGCCATTTTCAATTCAGTTCTAAATGGTGCACGTCTCCATGTAATAAGCCATCATTTCTGTCAGGGCTGTAGTACTCGAAGTCGGTCTTGGACTTGAAGTCCGAACTTGAGACCGTTTTTCTATGGTCTCGGACTTGTCTCGGACTCGCTGGTATTCTGGACTCGGACTTGTCTCGGTCTCGGCCACTGGTCTTGCCAAATATGGCGTTTGGTCTCGAACCGAGTCCAACATTTTTGTATGCGTGTTCATTTATTACTAGCCTATCAGGGTAACGTTAACTTAGAAAATGCCCAAATTAACCGACCAAGTGCTCACTACAACGGAGCGCGTCTTCTCATGCTGTTACTATAGTTACTGTGTTGCGCACAATTCTAATGATTCCCGCAGGTCTCCCATTTATAATGTGGGATATTCCCGCAATCGTAATCCACACAGATTATAAAATCAAATCATTCTTTTAATAACTATCTGCCAGACGCAACTTCACAAACCGCGTGAGTGTTCAGCGTTATTGTCTGCGTCTTCTCTTCTCTCATGTGTTGTGGAAGGCGCATCAAGCGCTGCCGCAATAATACACCCTCGCGTTCAGAGAGTCGGGACATGACGGAATATTCACTTGCATTCGAGCCAGTAGTGCATCGTGAATAAAGCTTAACATTTGCACGTCTTTTTAAGTCTTACCAGTTTAACATTCAAGTAATTTTAAACTATCAGTCCTTCGCGCTCTCTGGGATGACTATGCGCTCATTCATTGAAAATCCGCCTCAAGAACAGCTGGCCAGTAACAAAAGTTATTTTTCACGGATTAGCTATATTGCTTTAACACTCAAATCATGTCAATTTCGGTCTTCGTGAGTATAATGATCTAAACATAGTCGGTTTTGTCTTTAATAAGCATAAAACGCATGCCAGTATGAACAGAGAATCTATGCTCTTAGCTCTTAAAGTGACAGAAACCATATGTGTCGTTCATTAATTTTGTCGTCAAAACAAGAAAAGAGAGCTTTAAGTTAAAGGAATCAGGATTAGCCTATGTGTTTAATTTATTCAGGACTAAAATACTATCCAGTGTTATTTTCCATTTGATTACTTTATTCAGTTTCTGTCTATGAATACTAGACCTATTCAAAAACATTTCTCTTTATTTGTCTTTATTTGTATCTTTATTGTATTTATTTGTGTAACTTTTTTCAATTTAATTGACTATTTAAATCAAGCCTTGTGTTGTGTAAATTCTTAACAACATTACCCCATTGTAAAAAAATGCAATGAGCACAAACATTTAAGCAACATAAATTTAAAAGCCCTGAAGACTTTTTTTTTCCTGTCCTGGACTCGGTCTTGACTCGGACTCGAACCTTTTTAGACTCGGTCTCTGACTTGGACTCGAACCTCTTTGGACTCGGTCTTGACTTGGACTCAACTAGTCCTGGTCTTGGACTTGTCTTGGACTCGACAAAGGTGGTCTTGACTACAGCCCTAATTTCTGTTCTTCCCCAAATGTATTATTGATAAAGAAAGAGTCATTGTGAAGACTTGTTGTAATTCACACACAGTGATTGCTGCTTTTGCATGCCAGAGATGCTTTGAGCGGCCCATGCTCACCGTGTTTTGCCGTCTCTGAGGTGAATTCTTATACTTTATTGATTGTAGATGGAATTGCTCTGGTGGTAGCCCCAGTGGTGAAGACGTGACTTCATTTGTTGCTTTGAAATTGCATGTGGTTGCAGAAGCAGGCACGTGTGCGCACATATTTATGTGCATTTATTTTGTTTTAATCATCTCATCATCTCTCTCTCCATCTTCTTTCTCAAGTCTCCTGCTGCAGTGTCCTCAGGGTCCAGTAAAGTCAGTGATTTACATACTCTTGAATGTATTCCCAAGCATTTTGCGGGCTGTGAATTCTGTCCCTTCATTTAGCTCTTTGTTTCCTTGCATGCCTTGCGGCTTCCCTGGTTTGCGAATAGCCCGTAATAGCATCTCTTACTGTCCATCATTGAGCTAATCTATCCGATCTGGTTTCGCATTTCAGAGTTTTCGCTCTCTTAGGTTCTGGAAGTACAAACGCCTCCTTTCAAGCCTTCCTTTGGCGGAGCCCACATGTTTGCTATCAGAAGTATTTGTGCATTCCAGATGAGTCAGTGCTTCTTGCTCCTGAGCCACTGTTTGGATGCCCTTCAGCCAAATTATGGAAATCGTAAAGCTTATGTTTCCCCTGCTTTGCATGGAAGGCTGGGAAAAACAGATTGCGGCGCTCGCAGCAGATTTATGCTAATGTCAGCCTCCTCGTTTGCCGTTAATGTGCAGAGACCAGACTCGCGTCTCTATGTAATGGGGCATGTGTGTCCGTAACCTGCTTTTCTGCGAACAGGAATGACACAAACCTGCGCTAACGCACTCTGGCTGAACCGGTTTGTCTCACGGTCCCATTGCAGAACAGATGCCAATCATGTTGCCAGATTGGCCTCCTGCTCAGCCAGATGTGTGTGAATGTGTTTTGGGCTGACACGGCACTTTAAAGTACCGTGGACGTCCTTTACAGTCGCTCTGCGGTGTGTTGAGAGATAAAGTAATGAGTAGGTGTGTGTGTGTGTGTGTGTGTGGCTCCATCTGCAGGAGTGCCTCTTTAATATCCCTCTCGCGTGAGTATCAGGGGTCGTGTTGTGCCCTTGCCTGTAAACATCGTGTTGATGTTATCTGCGCTGCATCAGGGCGATGGATGTGCAGACTTTAGAGGTTTGGCAGAAGCGCATTTAGGCTGCCGAAGTGTGTTGCTATTTCACTCACGCATCCTGTGGAAAAGAGGGGATGAAGACTTTGCGTTCAATGTCGCCTTTTGTGGTCCTGGTAATGTTTCATTCTGCAGACATTGTTCATGCATCTCTAATGCCTGAAAACCTGACTTTCCCGGTTTTTTTTTAGCATTTAGGTATGTAAATAAGCAGTCGTTTAGTAATATTTTATCCGGAAGCAACTTGCGTGCATTAAACTGCAATGTACAAGAGCGCTTCAAGCTACGCAAAATCGATTTCACATGTCATTACTTTCTGAAATGCAATTCATAATGCAAAGTGTTGTCATAGAAGATATAACTCCTTGTATTTCTTTAGGTAAGCCTAGAGTGGACGGCCAGGCCCCAATGCCTTCACGGGTCGTCATTAGCGATAAACCAGCAATCGTAACAACGTCCTTCCCTCCAATTACCATTTCTGAACCTAAGACTGCTCCTGCTATTCGGAAACCCAACACCATCTTACTTCGAGGTCCAGTCAGAACCAAAGAATCGGACCCCACAGCTCAAAATACAGGTAAAACCAGGTTCACACATACAAACATAGCTGTATGATTAACTTCAGCTGATTTTGTCACTTCGCACTAGTGTTGTCACGATACCAAAATTATTAAAATTAAAAAATTATTGCGATTTCGATACTTTTTCTATACTTTTCCTGAAAAGGAAAATCATTTCACATGCACCTCCTTTGCATAGGTATGTGCTCTTTAATGCTGTAATAACCTAATATAAATAAATCACTAACATACACATGCTCTGATTATAATCATATAGCCGATAGATCATTTTGTTGATGTTTTGTATCCTTTATTTTAGCAGCTTGCAAATTATTTTATGCTATCTATGAAAGTTGGGGGGAAAGTTGTACACCTAATACAAAAATAAATTTTCAGTTAACTAGCAGATAATTCATTTAGTTCGCTATTAAATAAGAGATCTAGCGCTAAAATCTGTTGTTGTTTTTTTTTTAATCAAGCAGCGCTCTCTTTCGCTGCTTTCAGTCGGATACAGTGTCTTTTGCGGCTCGCGCAGTCGCGCACCGTATTCAAAAGGACGCGCGCTTCGAAACTATCGCCGTTGCAGAGACCGCTGGATTGTGTTGCTAATAACTTGCAATGTATAACCATCAGACCGGTGTGGTGAAGAGATGGGTCCCCCTGAAGAGATGGGTCCAACCATAGGACCCAAGCGATCCGATTGGTTCAAAGCTAGTTTTATGGGTAATCGCTTTAGTGCCTGGTTACAAATTAGAGAAAATCACTTTATTATAAGAGACGTTTGAAGTACATAACGAGTCATTAATGTAGTTTAACTTATATGTTTCATATACTAGTGTATAACCGAAGCTGTAGATTGTAAATTTAAACATTTCTCGTTCTTAGTGTTTTTATAGTTTTTATTTTTATAGTATAGCCGAGTTAAGGCTGTTCAGGCGGACTAGCTAGATGTACTGCTGATCCCTGGATCTGACAACTCAGAAAACATCAGAACAATTTTTAAGGCACTACCTTTATAAATAAACCACAGATTTGAGCTTTAAACAACTACATTCTCGACTTAAAAACTCTTAAAATTACATTTTGTGACATAATAACAGTAATATTTTTCAAGTTATCACAGGAACATATTTAGATCAGGCATACTACTTGCCATACTATGGGGTCCTAAGGTGGGACCCATCTCTTCAGGCGGACTCATCTCTTCACCACACCGGCCCTCGCGACCTCAAAACACTACCGGCCCACTGGGAAAAGATCCGACTCTCCTGATTGCCACTCCGCTACTGACAGGCGGCCACTGTATCATGTGTGCTCGCGCATGCAGCCGTCTCGCGGTAGTGTTTGTCTCATGACAGTTGCAGCTTCTTTGCTGCGTGCGTGAGGAGAAACACAGACGTTCATATGGAGAGACTGGAAGCGTGCGTAGCACACACCAACGTGAAATACGTCTCTTACAAATCTGGAACGCGGTCATTCATAAAAGTATCGAAACTAATAAATTTAGGGGTACTTTCCTGTTATCGCGGACCCCACGTTGCTTACCCCTAACCCCGCCCTAAACCTACCCGTCACTGGGATTAAGACCAATCAGGGACGATGGCCTACCCCTAACCCCGCCTCTAAACCTACCCGTTACTGGGGTTAAGACCAATCAGGGATGACTATAGTTCCGAAATGGTATATGTCTTAGATGTATAAATATATATATTTTGGTACTTACCCCTAAGCCCGCCCCTAAACCTACCCGTCACTGGGATTAAAACCAATCAGGGACGATGGCCTATCCCTAACCCGCCCCTAAACCTACCCGTCACTGGGGTTAAAACCAATCAGGACGATGGCCTATCCCTAACCCCGCCCATAAACCTACCCATCACTGGGGTTAAAACCAATCAGGGACGATGGCCTATCCCTAACCCCGCCCTAAACCTACCCGTCACTGGGGTTAAAACCAATCAGGGACGATGGCCTATCCCTAACCCCGCCCATAAACCTACCCGTCACTGGGGTTAAAACCAATCAGGGACATGGCCTATCCCTAACCCCGCCCATAAACCTACCCGTCACTGGGGTTAAAACCAATCAGGGACATGGCCTATCCCTAACCCCGCCCATAAACCTACCCGTCACTGGGGTTAAAACCAATCAGGGACAATGGCCTATCCCTAACCCCGCCCATAAACCTACCCGTCACTGGGGTTAAAACCAATCAGGGACATGGCCTATCCCTAACCCCGCCCATGAACCTACCCGTCACTGGGGTTAAAACCAATCAGGGACATGGCCTATCCCTAACCCCGCCCATAAACCTACCCGTCACTGGGGTTAAAACCAATCAGGGACGAATGGCCTATCCCTAACCCCGCCCCTAAACCTACCCATTACTGGGGTTAAGACCAATCAGGGATGACTATAGTTCCGAAATGGTATATGTTTTAGATGTATACATATATTTTGGTACTTACCCCTAAGCCCGCCCCCAAACCTACCCGTCACTGGGGTTAAAACCAATCAGGGACGATGGCCTAACCACTAACCCCGCCCTGAACCTTACCCATCACTGGGGTTAAAACCAATCAGGGAAGATGGCCTATCCCTGAACCCCGCGCATAAACCTACCCGTCACTGGGGTTAAGACCAATCAGGGATGACTATAGTTCCGAAATGGTATATGGTGGGGTCGCATAACAGGAAAGTACCAATTTAGGTATCGTGAGGTTTTTAATTTCCGAGTATTGCGATACTTTTGAAGAATTGGTGCACCATGCAACACTACTTTGCACACTATTTCATTGTATTCCTTGGCATACAAATGAGACTTTACAAGCTTTGCATCACGCATCAGACAATATCACTTCCCTACTGCAGGTTGAAGTGGCTTTTATTCCACATGTGTCATTCCACATGTGTTTTGTTTGCAGGTCCAGCCTGGTGTGAACATTGAGAGTTGTCTATGCAGCAGTCCAGCTTCTTCTACGCCATCAATTCCAGCCGAAACCATCCTTCCTCCACCTTCGATTCACGTAAAACCTCCCAAATCACCCACAACACTAAGTAGACCCTTATTTTTCTGGTTGGCTTTATCAGCACTACTCCAAATTTCATTTCAATTTTGTACCAGAGAAAAAGCTTATTTTTGCAGGCTTTCAAATTGATGATACACCCAGGATGTCCTCTAACATGTACTTTTGCTCGTGTGTGTGTGTATTCATACACCAGCTGTCTGGCTCCATTCTGAGAATGGATGGATATTATGCCATTAAATGTTGGCTGTGCTCCAGCATGCTGTAGTGCTATAAGGGCCAGGTTTGCATTTCTCATCGCACTGCCATTGATTTTTGCCAAGCCGTGCATGCATGCGCCTTCATGCTCTCAGAACCTGCCCAAGCGGATGAAGATGGATGAGGTGTGTGCGTTTGCGTGTGTGTATTGAGCTGAATGTATAATGTTTCAGGGGGGACTTTGCCGCCAGCGTTTTCTGTTCTTACTCCTCCAATCCCGACCTCAGCCATTCACATCTGGTTGCTAGGCAACAGATGCAGCTCCGATTGCTCTTCTGTCGGAGCAACACGTCTGGGAGGACAAAGCCTCTCTGTGGTCTGCCCGTCGCTGTTAGCATCAGAGGAATCATTACAGCTCTATAGAAATAACCCTAGAAACACGTCTTGCGATAGAATCCGTCGAGTTAATTTGGTGATGCATTTCCTCTTTTGACTTTTCGTCTTCAGGTTGTGTTCGCAATCAGGCACATTGTCACTAATTTTAAGGAAGGAGAACTTTAAAGCTTTTGACTATTCAAAATATTGAGAAGATTTAAAGTGTCTTGTGTACTCTAATATAATTCAATCTTTGCTAAATATTTGATTTATTTTTCAAATAAATGATATTTTTAACTGTAGACTATTTAGAATATTGTATTTAAATTTAAAGTGTTCTGAGTACTGTAATTCACTCTTTTCTAAATATAAAATAATAATAATAAAAAACTATTATTTTAAAATAGATGTTATTGAGGTAAAATAGTGCAGCTAGGTGTTCATGTGTGTGGCCTTTACTGCACAATACACACACATATATTAATATATAATTATATTACATTAATGGCAGCCATAAACATCCTGCAGATAACCTAATGAACCATATAACCTGTTTTAAGAATGATTATTTTGTCCAAATGATTATTATTCATTGTTGTTGTTAGTGCTAATATTATTATTTTTTGAACAACAGTGTATTTTATCATGTTGATGTTGCACGTTTTTGTACAAACAATAGACATGTTTCTGTGCGTGTGCATGTGTGTGCGCAAAAGGGTGCGTTTTCCCCTTAAATGTGTGTCTGATGCAGCTCGGCAGAGGTGTTCTGGTCTGTCAGCTCAGCAAGGCTGTGTTCAGCACTCTGTCTGTGCCCAGTTAATGACCTTGACTCATCAGACTGGCAGACCCCAGCCTTCACCCACACACGCACACACACCCACACAGACATGGGACGTACACTCACACATACTCTCAAAAAACATGCTTTGAATCGTACTCTTCACTCCCACCAGGCCTGAGGCCTGTCAAACAGAGGGAATGAAATATGACTAAGTCTCACAGTGCTTGTGCTTAAAACACATGATATCTCTGGTCCTCTGAGACTTGACATTTGGAGTGCATTGCAGTCACCGCTGGCTCATACTGTTACAAAGTCCACTTTTGTTCTTTGAGAAAATATTGTGATAGATTGATTTTTGTAGATCTTAAACAAAAAGGAATAGTTCACCTAAAAGTAAAAGTTCTGTCACCATTTCCTCTAAGATCTTTTTTTTTACGTGGGACACACAATGTGAATTATATGGAAGCTTGTTTCTGCCACAGAATGAAAAATAAAAAAGGTAATTGCGAATTTTTATCTCACAATTCTGACTTTTTTCTCACAATTGCGAGTTTACTTTCGCAATTCTGACATTATTTCTCAGAATTGCGAGTTATAAAGTCAGAATTGCGTGATATAAAGTCGAATTGTGAGTACAGAATTGCGAGTTATAAAGTCAGAATTGCGAGATATAAAGTCAGAATTGCGAGATATAAAGTCAGAATTGCGAGATATAAAGTCAGAATTGCGAGTTATAAAGTCAGAATTGCGAGTTATAAAGTCAGAATTGCGAGATATAAAGTCAGAATTGCGAGATATAAAGTCAGAATTGCGAGATATAAAGTCAGAATTGCGAAGATATAAAGTCAGAATTGCGAGAATATAAAGTCAGAATTGCCAGAGATTATAAAGTCAGAATTGCGAGATATAAAGTCAGAAATTGCGAGATATAAAGTCAGAATTGCGAGATATAAAGTCAGAATTGCGAGATTTAAAGTCAGAATTGCGAAAATATAAAGTCAGAATTGCGAACTATAAAGTCAGGAAAATTACGAAAGATTATAAAGTCAGAATTGCGAGATTATAAAGTCAGAAAATTTGACAAGATATAAAGTCAGAATTGCGAAGTTATAAAGTCAGAATTGCGAAGATATAAAGTCAGAATTGCGCAAAATTATAAAGTCAGAATTGCGAGTATATAAGTCAGAAATTGCAAGATATAAAAGTCAAAATTGCAAGAATTATAAAGTCAGAATTGCGAAGATATAAAGTCAGAATTGCAAAATTATAAAGTCAAGAATTGCGAGATATAAAGTCAGAAATTGCGAAATATAAAGTCAAGAATTGCGAAGATTAAAAGTCAGAATTGCTGAAGATATAAAGTCAGAATTGCGAGATTAAAATCAGAATTTAAAAATCAAAATTAAAGAAAATCAGAATTGCGCAAGTTATAAAGTTCAGAATTGCGAAGTTATAAAGTTCAAAATTGCCAGATATAAAGTCAGAATTGCGAATGTTATAAAGTCAGAATTGCAAAGATATAAAGATCAGAATTGCGAATATAAAGTCAGAAAATTGCGAATATATAAAGATCAGAAATGTGCGAGATATAAAGTCAGAATTGCGAGTTATAAAGTCAGAAATTGCGAAAGATTATAAAGTCAGAATTACAGATATAAAGTCAGAATTGCGAGATAAAAAGTCAGAATTGTGAGATATAAAGTCAGAATTGTCAAGATAATAAAGTCAGAATTGCGAGTTATAAAGTCAGAATTGCAAGATATAAAGTCAGAATTGCGAGGATATAAAGTCGAGAATTGCGAGTTATAAAGTCAGAATTGCGAATATAAAGTCAAGAATTGCGAGATATAAAGTCAGAATTGCAAGATATAAAGTCAGAAATTGTCAAGTTATAAAGTCAAAATTGCCAATATAAAGTTAGAATTGCGAATATAAAGTCAAAATTGCAAGATTATAAAGTCAGAATTGCTAGATATAAAGTCAAAATTGCGAGATATAAAGTCAGAATACGATATAAAGTTAGGAAATTGCGAGATATAAAGTCAAAATTGCGAGATATAAAGTCAAAATTGCAGATATAAAGTCAAAATTGCGAGATATAAAGTCAGGAATTGCGAGATATAAAGTCAGAATTCGACATAAATATTGAAATTCAGAATTGCGAGATATAAAGTCAGGAATTGCAGAGTTATAAAGTCAGAAATTGCGTGCAATATAAAGTCAGAATTGCATGATATAAAGTCAGAATTGCGTGATATAAAGTCAGAATTGCGTGATATAAAGTCAGAATTGCGAAGATATAAAGTCAGAATTGCCAGATATAAAGTCAGAATTGCGAGATATAAAGTCAGAATTGCGAGATATAAAGTCAGAATTGCGAGATATAAAGTCAGAATTGCGAGATATAAAGTCAGAAAATTGCAAGAATATATAAAGTCAGAAAATTGCAAGATATAAAGTCAGAATTGCGAGATATAAAGTCAGAATTGCGTAGATATAAAGTCAGAATTGCGAGATATAAAGATCAAAATTTGCGAGATATAAAGTCAGAATTGCGAGATATAAAGTCAGAATTGCGAAATATGAAGTAATGCAGAAATTGCGAGATATAAAGTCAGAATTGCGAGAATATAAAGTCAGAATTGCGTGATATAAAGTCAGAATTGCGAGATTTATAAAGTCAGAAATTGCGTGATATAAAGTCAGAATTGCAGAATTATAAAGTCAGAAATTGCGTGATATAAAGTCAGAATTGCGAGATATAAAGTCAGAATTGCGAGATATAAAGTCAGAATTGCGTGATTTAAAGTCACAGTTGCGAGATATAAAGTCAGAATTGCGTGATATAAAGTCAGAATTGCGAGATATAAAGTCAGAATTGCGTGATTATAAAGTCAGAATTGCAGATATAAAGTCAGGAATTGCGAGTTATAAAGTCAGAATTGCGAAATATAAAGTCAGAATTTGTGGCGAGGAAAAAAGTTAGTCTTTTTTCCCTTTAGAATTGGCCTGATAACTCGCAATTGCGAGTTTATATCTCACAATTCTGAGAAAAGATGTCAGGATTTCGACATATAAACTCGACAATATGCTGTTATAAAGTCAGAATTGCGAAATGTAAACTCTCAATTGTGAGAAAAAAAGTCGAATTGTGAGATAAAAAGTTGTACTTCTCTTTTTTCCTAACGATTATATCACTCAATCCTGACTATATATCTCGCAATTCGGACTTTATAACTCACAATTGCGACAAAAAAGTCAATTATTTATTTTATTTTTGTATTCAGTGGCGGAAACAAGCTTTCATAGAATAAGGCTGGGGACTTTCAAGGACTCAAAAAGGATTCAAGCACAATATTTCAAGTCCTCTGAAATCATTTTAAGGTTGTTTTGTGATAAACGTGGCCAAACATTTATTCTTTCTATACACTGAGTGAACTATCAACCATTGTTACCCGGATCATGGAGTCATTATCAGTGTGAAATGAAATCAAGCCATATTTGTGAACTGAATCCTTCCTTCTACAGTATTTTCCACTGAAGAAAGAAAGTCTCACAGGTTTGGAACAACATGAGAGCGAGAAATTATGACAGAAAACTATGCAAAGGAACTATCCTTTTTAATTAGCAGTTCAGCTGCAAAATTAATTACCAGTTGCTCTTTTTATTTCCTGCTATTTTCAGTGCAAGTGTGATTGTGCACATGTGTGTGAGCAGAATAGTAAGTAATATTGTGTTTCTGTAGCTCACTGCAGCACGCTTGCTGCAGTCTCGTGTTTCCGCAGCTCTGGTGGAGTTACTCCACACACACACGCACAAAGACACACTCAATAATGTAAAAAAAAACAATGTTTATCTCATATCTCAAAATAAACTGGGATAGAGTCATCAGTAATGATCTTGTGGTTTGTTTTGTGACTGACTGTACATTTATCCTGCCTGTTACACAGCTGCTTACTAAATAAATAAATGTAAATGAAATATTGATTTTATGATATAGAGTCGGAGACGACACAAAAACTAGCACAGCAACACAGGAAGATTTTTTTAGATGTTTTTAAATACGTTTCTTATGCTGCACGAATCAAAAATACAACAAAAAGAGTGATATTGTGAGATATTACTTTTTATTCTGACCCCATACTTTTCAAGAAAACTGTAAGACAATTATAAGTGCAATTAAGTGCATAGTGCAATTTAATTAAGTTTATTTATCAGTATTGTATATATATTTGCCTGCAGAATGCTGTGACTGAGCTGAATAAGAAGCATGTATTCCAGGGAGCTGTATTATAATTGGACGTAACATCTATTTCTTCATGTGCCATCCAGGACAGAACACCTACAACTATTGTATAAATGAAAAATTGTGACAAGAGCTGTAAAATGTATTTTAGTGCTTTAGAAGGAGCAATGCGTATAACACTATCTGTGTCACATACTCAGCACACCCGTACCTCTCATTCACATGAGCAGACCATTTCTCTCCGTTACCATGGAGACGAGGCTTAGCTGCATGAGGCAGGGACCTGGAAAACTGATGCGTGATTCTCTCTCATACACACACACACACACACACATCTCTTAAACAGTTACAGTTTATGTCCTTTCAATGGATGATTTAGTGAATCTTGTAGGTATATAATGTAAAGACACTCTTGAATCTGTCTTGTAAGATTGGTTGATGAGACAGTTTTATTGTATTATGTATGTGTGTGTGATCAACATCACGTTTGCGACTACATTCATTTGAAGGAGCTGTCAGGATATGGTGGAATTTTTTTACGCTCATGTTCTTCCAAACTTGTGTGACTTAATTTCTTCAGTGGATCACAAAAGGAGATGTTTTGAAGAATGTTCACGCTCCCCGTTTCCATGTATAATGATCATGAGCTGTCAAGCTCCAAAAAGGACACCATAATAGTATCCATATGACTATACACTATATTTTGAGTCTTACAATAGCTTTATGTAATGCACAGATTGTCATTGTTCAAAACGTCTCACTGGAATGGCAGTAAATGATGACAGAATTTTAGTTTTTGAAGGAACTTTTTCTTATGTTAGGAATATAAGGAATATTTTCTTCTGTATTGTGAAACATATATGAAGAGTTTCAGATGCAAAAGCCTCTAAATGCCATTTGAAATGTTCTTCTAAAATGACCATTTTTTATCAAGCTTGTATATTTAAGTTCAGTAATTTCACTTAAATGACAATTAATAGTAATCTTCATTGCCATTTAAGTGAAATTACTGAACTTAAATATACAAGCTTGATAAAAATGATCATTTTAGAAGAAAATTTCAAATGGCACTTAGAGGCTTTTGGAACTCTTCATATATGTTTTCACAATACAGAAGAAAATATTCCTTATATTCCTGACGTGAGAAAGTTCCTAAAAATTGTGGTCATCATTCGTGAGGCAAATTAAACAATGACAATCTGTGCGTTACGTAAAGCTATTGTAAGACTCAAATATAGTGTAGTGTATAAAATATTATTATGGTGCTGTTATAATTTGGAGCTTAGCAGCTCATGATCATTATACATGGAAGAAAAGAAGATGAACATTCTTCAAAAACATCCTCCTTAGTGATCCACTGAAGAATTAGTCAGCACATATTTGAAGAATAACAATCAAAAGAATCCACTGACAGCTACAAATGTAGCCAACAACCATTAAATGTTAATCACGCGCATACTGCGTTCATCAATAAAATTGTTGTGCCATATGCAGTAACGATATCTGGCAAAAAACCGTAAGTGTGATGAGAGTACGGTCTGCTAATATATGACACAGATGATGTTATCCGTTCATTGCTCCCTCTAAAGCACTAAAAAATCATTTTAGCTCTGTCACAATTTCTAAGTGTTCTGTCCTGGATGGCACAATGAAGAAAAATGAGATGTTCCCGATCCAATTATAATACAGCTCCCTGGAATACATGCTTATTTATTAGTCAGTCACACATTCTGCAGCAAATGTGTCGATCTGATAAATAAACTTAATTAATTGCACTATGCACTTAATACAGCTATAATTGTTACAGTTTTCTTGAAAATATGGGTCTAGGATCACAATATCACTCTTTTTGTTGTATTTTTTGATTTAGATACACCATAAAGCAATAGTTTAAAAAACATCTAAAATCTTACTGTGTTGCCCTGTGCTAGTTTATTGTCATACTCCAACTCTATATCATAAAATCGATATTTAATTTACATTTTATTATTTAGTAACGGTGCTATAACAGGCCATGAACACAGTCAGTCACAAAACGAACCACAAGCAACTGATCATCTTATCCCTAATTTTAAATTTGTTTTTTTACAATTATTAAGTGTGTCTGTGTGCGTGTGTGCGTGTGGAGTGACTCCACCCCGCAAAAAACGCAAAACTGCAGCAAGCGTGCTAGTGACTACAGAAACTCAATACTACTATTCTGCTCGCACGCGTGCACGATAGCACTTGAAAATAGCAGAAAAAGAGCAACTGGTAATAAATTTTGCAGCTGAACTGCTAATAAAAGGATGATTCCCTTGTATAGTTTTCTGTCATGGTCTCAATTCTCATGTTCAAAGTTATTATAGTTCTTCTTCAGTGGAAAATAGAAGGAATGATTAGTTCACAAATATGGTTAATTCATTCGTGAATAATGGCTTACGCTGATAATGACTCCGTAATCCAATAACAAAGTTTGATGGTCACTCCATTGTATAGAAGAATAAATGTTTGGTCCCAACAAAACAACCTAAATTTCAGAGGACTGAACTGTGCTGTTGATTTTTTGAGTCCTTGAAAGTCCGCGTTCGTCTTGTGAAAGCTGTTGCCACTGAATAAAAAAAATAAAATAAATAATTGGGCTTATCTCACAATTGCTAACATTTCTCACAATACAGGTTATATCTCGACAATCTAGATTTTATTCTAAGAGAAATCGCAAAATAAAAAGTAGGATTGCATGATAAAAAGTTCGCAATTGGAGATTCTGAGAGTCAAAATTCCAATATATGCGTCGGGATCAGTAGATATGAAGTTCAAGGTACGAGGAAAAAAGACGGAAGTAGACTTTTTTCACAATTACATATCACAATTAACATGACATCATAATTGGAAATTTTATATGTCAAAATCCTGATTCTTTCTAAGAAATATGAGATATTGAGAATTTCAATCCTATAATTATGAGGCCAATATAAAGGGAAAAAAACTAGTTTGTTCATCATCTAAATTTTATATGGCAATTATAACTGTCGACAATTCTTAAACTTATAACTAAATTTATATCTCAACAATTCTTGACTTTAGTGTCGACAATCTATTTTTAATCTCGACAATAATTTTATAATTTCGACAAATTGTTTTATATGGCAAAGATTACTGAGTTTATGGCAACAAATTCTGACTTATATCTAGCAATTCTGACTTTATAACTCAATTGGCTTTTGTGGCGACAATTATTGACTTTATAACTTCAATTGTGAAACGCAAGTCTGACATAACTTGACAAGATCTGACTTTATCTCCGTATAATTTTATAACTCGCAGTATAACTTATATCGCGGCAATTCTGAGTTTACTGTACGATCTGATTTATCTCGCGGTTGTGAGTTATAACTCGCAGTACGACTTTATATCGTCTTGACAATATCTGAGTTATAACTTCAAGATATAACTTATGTGTTACAAGTAGTTTATAGTTCGACAATTGTGATTTACGTGTGTCATACGTTTATATCTGACCAGCATATAACTTATATGTCCGCATTGTAACTTACTGTTGCATTCCATGTACCGGTCTGAGTTATGTCGGCATATAACTTATAACTTGGCAGTGTAAGTGATTTATATCGCGGTGATTTATGCTGTCGCATACTAATTTATGCTCGGTAATTGTGACTTTATGACTTGGCGAGTTGTGAGGGTCATGTGCTCATTGATTTTGGCAGTGTGCTCGCATATAGTTTTATGGCGGATTGCTGACTTTATATATCGGCATATAACTTATAACTTGGCAATTTGCTTGATTTATATGTCCGACAGTCTGACTTATAAGTTTGTGTTTAACTATGTTGCGGTATAACTTATAGTGTCCGCGTATTGAGTTATGCTGTCCGGTGTGACTTTATAGTTGGCAGTCTAACTTTATAACTGGCAATATGTTGGCAAGATATAACTCGCATCTAACTTATGTGTCCGCAGTATATCGCAGTCTAACTTTTTGTCGCATGGCAAGTATTTTCCCTACGACAACTCTAATTTTGTGTGGCCGCATCTAACTTTATATCTCGCAAGTCTGACTTTTTGCTCGCAAGTTGTGAGTTTGCCCTCGGCAAGTTGTGACTTATATGTTCGCATCTAATTTTGTCGCGTTATAACTGGCAGGGTCTAACCGGCAGTGACTTTATAGACTCAAATCTGGTTTTATGCTCGCATACGTTATAGCTACCGACAATTATAGCTTAATCCCGCACTAGTTTTATATCTCGCATATAACTTATAACTTGGCCATCTAACTTAAATCTCGGCATCTGAGCTTAACTTTATGATTTCGACAATCTAGTTTAATACTACGACAAGATCTTAACTTAATTATGACTTTAGTGTTGGCAGTCTGACTTATATAGTTCACAATTGTTTGAGTTTTGTAGTTAATCTACCGACAATTATGACTTACTG
>JAQIUQ010004243.1:0-11886 GCA_030378365.1 Hybognathus amarus
ACACAGCTGTTGGTGTCTCTTTTAACAGATTCAGAAATATCGAAGCAAGTTTGGGCTCCCTTTCAGTCACATCTTCCACCAGTCACCCTGAGTGCAAATTATAACCTACCTCCTGTGCCTATGAATATATCCAGCTTACCTGATGTCCATTATGATTATATTGTATACCTAGAGTGCTTGTCTATGCTAGTGTAACCCAATATCAGACAGGCGATGGAAGTTAAAGATGTCCCACCCCATCAGGATGTGTGCATTGAGACGCTCTCCAGCTGATATATGAAATATGTCTCAGGGATTACAGTAGCCTGGATGTCTATGATCCACAACACTTGAGTTAGAATCAAATTAGCTGTGACAGCTGGTGTGATTCTGGTCTGAGCCTGTAACACACTGACCACCCGATGGTCCAGTAGATTTGAAGAATCTTTAGTGTGAAAAATAGCAATGGATGTTTTGTTGTGAATGTGATTCTTGTGTTCATGTGTCGATGATAATGGTTGACGCATGCCTGAAGCAATTGTAGCATTGGAATTTGTTTGGGAATGGTGGTAGTAGGAGTTTTGTGTGTTGTCCTGCATATGCTGGAAATGAGTTGTTGTGAAATGCCTTTTTCTCTGTCCTTCTTTTGTCTTGGCCATATGCGGTCTGTCAGCAACAGCTGTTCTGAAGGGAAAAGACTCATTTTTGAATGACTTCTTTGGATTTCTATGTAATAAAATATTACATTCCATTTATGGTACTCTTTTGTGTGTTTCCAATTATTTTGTGGACATTTTAATTAGGATATTTTGGTATTGTTGAGTAACACCTTTAGTTTGCTTGTACGTAATTCATGAATGTTTATAAATAGGGCCTAAAACTAAAAAAAAAATGTATTTATTTATTTTTGCCACACCTGCAATGGCCGGTAACTGAAGAAAAATGACCAGCTAGCAGCTATAAATACTTTATACCAGCCATGAAACTGTTTTTGCAAAAACAGTCAGTTATGACACTAAACTTGAGGATACCAGTAAAAAATTCACAATTTTCAGATTCCAAAATGTAATGAAGTAATCAAATGTAAAATAACATTACATAGATTTCACAGTATAAATTAAACACAGATAATTCCTCATTAAAAGTAAGTAAGCAATAAGGTACGAGAGGCTGTGCTGTATCGTGAATAAGTAACGGCTCAAGGGCGTTGTTAGGCACGACGCGAAGCGGAGTGCCTGCAACCCCTTGAGCCGTTACTTATTCACGACACAGCACTTGCCTCGAGTATCTTATTGCTTTTATAAAACGGTTGCCACACAATATTTAAGTAAAAAAACAATGTTAGTGCAACTTTCTTGAAGTAAAATCACTAAAAGCCTTCCTTCCGCTGGAAAAAATAGTCCCCGAGTGTGAACAGCAACAACGTTCCAGTGTGTAAAATGCATGAAAGCTCAAATAGAAACAACACAGAACCGCAGTGTTGCGCAGCGATCAATAGAACCGTTGGGTGAAGCGGTCGTAAGCGTGTTTTATCGTGAATAAAGCACAGCTCTTGACCAATCAGAATCAAGGATTCGAACTAACCGTTTTATAAATATATATATATATTAGGGCCGGGACTCAATTAAAAATATTAATCTAATTAATTAGAGGCTTTGTAATTAATTAATAGAAATTAATCGCATTTTAATCGCATAAATATTTGGACTAAGAACAGTGAGAAAATTTTTTTTTTTCAAATGGATTTTTAGTAGGCCTATACCATTGAATAATGACTGAATACATAAGCTTAAGCAACAAAATATTGTTTATTTTTGTTCAACCAAGTCCAACAGACCAGTGCAATTGTATGTTTTGCGTTGAGGTGAAACTTGAGGGTCGATGTGATATGCGAATTCCTTGTTGCATAGCTCGCACACAACCCTGCTCTTAATGACGCTTCCATACAGCGCTTGACATTAACTTTTTTTGCTCACTAGCCAATGTGGCTGGTTTTACAAAATTACTAGCCATACAGCACTTTTACTAGCCACATTTTAAATGGGGCTTTAAACGTACTAAAGTTTAATAATTTTATCATTAGCTCTGGTTGTAAAGCTCATTTTTTGAAAACATGTTGTCTATTCTTAGATTCTATAGATTCTTATTGTATATAATAAAAGTGCTGCATCTTTTTTTACAGCAGTAAATAATACAGAGTAGAACAATTATCTGCATTAGAAACAATGAGCAAATGTGATATGACATGACATAAGGGGAGCCCTGCTAGTAGTTACACCGTGTACCTTAATCATGAAGATTATTATTTTTTTCTTTATATCGGCCACGCACTCTACGAACTGACTGAACGCTGTGTTGATGTGTGTGTGCGCGCGCGCGACCAGTTGCGTGTGATGATCATTTGACAAAAGTCTGGAATGGATGTCATATTTGGCGCGCGCACCCTCGCGCAGCGGCACTGCAGGAGAGCGAGACGCGTGTATGTTCTGGATTCTCCTGCTATTAAAAAAGATCGCTATATCATCAAATTAAGTTGATAATTAAGGGCAGACTAAAACAGCCCTCAGTCCGACGGCCAGCCCGAGTTTAATCCAACCCGATCTCACGGGAATTTGTACGAATTTTACGAGGTGGCTAATTCGCTCACAATTCATACGAACTCACTCGTACAAATTAGTAAGATTTTGCTAAATCGTACATATTTTACGAATTGGCCAATTCGTATGAATTCAGTACGGATGACCTACCCTAACTCCGCCCTAAACTTAACCGTCACGTGGGTTTAGACAAATCATACGAATTTGTACGAGTGAGGTCGTATGAATTAGTACAAATTAGCCACTTTTTAATCACTCGTATCGAATTCGTATGAATTGGTCGTGAGATAGGGTAGTTTAATCTCCACGTGTTTAATGTCGTGCAATTCGTTTGTTATGTCAGATGTCTTTTGACAAGACTACAATTTTTCAACACGCCAAAGTGGCTAGTGGGAGTGACTGTGTTATCCTCAGCGCGTGAAATCCACCCGCATTTGGTGGGTGTTAATGTCAAACCCTGCATCCGTTAGTTTTTATAACATAATTTCCCATCCACGGGACCAACCAAAGCGGTCTCGTCAGCTTCTTCGTGTTCACTGTTTGTTGTTTAGTTGTCTGAAGCAGTGGTGGGAAAATACGTGCGATTAAAATGCGTTAATTTTTTGTGTAATTAATTAATGCGTTAAAGTCTGTAATCAATTAATCTTAATTAACGCGTTAAAGTCCCGGCCCTGAATATATATATTAAATTTGTTAAATTAGAAAAGAGCAGTAAGGGATTTTTCTCTGTCTTTTGTTGTTTGATTAACATTAAGGACACAGACAGCAGCAGGAATATTAGGCTGCTGTCACTTTAAGAGCTAATACACATGCATTATATTTCTCAACTGTTTAAGTTCACTTAAAACCTAACTGACTATTTTTACGAGGATACTCACCAATACAGGCATTTTCACGCGCAGGAAGATGTGAAAGAGAGTTTGATTCAGTATTCACACACTGAGATGCAGATGTTTCGTCGTTTTAATATTTAAATTGGCAAGGCTTAAACTTTCTGTGACGATGCAGCACTGTCTGGTCAACTGTCCGAGGATCATTCACTTTTGTCTACGTTCATGTTGTCACAACATTGCATTGTAAGAACAGAATGCGTAGATATTACCGGCCAACTGAGAATGACGTGTTTCATACTCCCCAACCATTATCTGACTCGTATATTGGCCCTTGGTGAGAGTTAATTTTAGGTCATATATATAAGTATATTTCGAACTAGAAGTAAAATAAATAATTCATTTGAAGTAAATATATATATATTTTAAGTACAAAAATAAGTATGTACTTATAGTAGATTCAAGATTCAAGATTCAAATAGCTTTATTGGCATAGTGAAAGAAATCTTTACATTGCCAAAGCATTCATAACACAAATACGTAAATAGTTATAGTCTAGAAATAAAAATAAAGTAGAATTTTTTTTTACGTGGAAATAAACATTGCAATAAAAAGTTAAATCTTCTAATTTAACTTTGTGTCTCTTAGAGAGACACATTTAACTTAGAGAGACACAGTGTCTCTAGGCGTGTAGTTTGTAGTCTCTGTCCTGCTGGAGGCTCGGACCTCACGTATCTGGCAGCCAGGTTTGAGCTCGCTGGGCTTTCTCCTAGCAGGAGTGGGAGTTTATCCAAATTACATTTCTGATGGAAGTCTTTCTGATATGTTGTGAAAAGGGGATAGAAAGTGTCTCTAAAGTTTGCATATTTGGGGCAGGATGTCAAAAAGTGAATCTCTGTCTCCACTTGGTTCTCTGTGCAGTGAGGGCACAGTCGCTCTTCCTTCGGCAGCCAGGTCTGCCTGTGTCTGCCTGTCTCGATGCTCAGACTGTGTTCACTGAGTCTGTACATGCTCAGGACTTTCCTCACTTTCGGGTCGCTCACTGTAGGGGAGCGCTGGGCACAACGTAACGCCGGGGCTAGTTGTAACACACTTGTTTTAAATACTTCCACACATGCTGGCATGACGAAACTTGGTATGTTTACTAGTTGCCATTTCAACACTTTATAGAGAAAAAAATGCGCCAAAATTCCAAAATCTTTGTAAGATATCACTGAACATTTATTTAACCATAGCAAAATACATTTCTTAATTAAGTTATTTTTTCATCTCTATTTTTTGTGTTTATTAAAAATTAGACAAATCTGATATTATTTTAATCTCCAATCTGTTGTTAAACAGTTGATATAGTTCTTTAATGCTTTGCTAACTAGCAGAAGACACTAGCAGGGTTTAAACCCCAGTTGTGCAGTTGGGGCATGTTGTAACACTGTGTTACAATGTGCCCCTATTAGAAATATGCTATTATATTCTATACTTTTATGGATTCTATTGGGAAAACATGAGAAACATGTAAATAAAGACTGAGAGTCAATGTTCAGAAATTATTAAGTATTATTGTGTTTTGAACTATGCTGTATAGCTGTGTTTTCTGATGTGTTTTTTGTCAAATTCAAAAATTTGTTTATTTTTAATTATTAAAAAATGCCATTATTTTATATGAAAAAGTTAATAATTGTATTTTAATAAGAAAATATTTTGGTTTGACTTGTATATTTTTTTTATTAGATCAGATAGCATTTTAAGCTGTTATATTGTGATGTTACAATGTGCCCCTCACATGTTACAATGTACCCCACCTATGGGGCATGTTGTCACATTTCACTTCCATTCTTTCAGGGTAAATCAAGAAAAAAGTATGCACTGTATCAATAAAACAAAACCACATAATTGTACTTGACATGTGGGAAGTTAATGTGGGAAAAAAAAACCTCTAAACCCTAAGTAGATTTACACAAATTGACAAAGTCAAAAGTGTTACTTTGTGCCCCGCTCTCCCCTACTCAGGTACCCTGCCAATTCATATGTTCTGTTTAGGGCCAAATAGCATTCTAGTTTACTTCTGTCTAGCTGTTGCGTCTGTCCAATGTTTGAGGTATTTTTCTTTTTGTGTTTTAGTTATTTGGTTTGGGGTCACTATGTTTTTACTGTCCATTTGTGACGTGAGCTCTAAGACCAATCGGCCTACGGCGTTCTTCTCTGGCTTCAGCTCTTGGTAGGTCAGGGCTTTGTGATGGAGGGTCTGTTCATCGCTGTTTTTTTAAGTGGGCATGGAATTTAATGGCTCTTTTTTGAATGGTTATAATAAGGGGGTATAATCCTAATTCTGCTCTACAGGCATTATTAGGGGTTTTGCGCTGGACACTTAGCAAGATTTTGCACAGCTCAGTCTGCAGAGTCTCTATTGGATGTTTGTCCCATTTTGTGAACTCTTGGTCTGTGACTGAGTGGACCCCAGACTTTACACCCGTACAGCGCGATGGGCTCTATTACTGTTTTGATTATTTTTAGCCAGATTCTGATTGGGATGTCAATTTGGATATTTCTCTTGATAGCATAAAAAGCTCTCCATGCCTTGTCTCTCAAGTTGTTAACAGCTTTTTTTAAAGGAGCTGTATGTAAGATTGTGGCCAAAACTGGTACTGCAATAACATTCAAAATACCGTAGAGCAGTGTATCCCCTTACCCCCGACTCTAAGGTTGCCTGATAGGCGGCAGGATCCAACATTTTTTTATCTGACACATTTGTAGCGGCTGACTGGTAGATCGGTGGAGGGTGGAGCATCATATCAAAACACAACATGACAACATCAACATCAGTTGAGGGCTGCAACTTTACTTTTTAAATGACAATATCCTGGCTGGACTACTGTTGTCAGTGATATAAGTATTTGAAATGAACATGATTTCTTAATGTCTAGTGATATATCAGGGCCATTTTATGATTATTTTAAATACATTTCTTACATACAGCTCCTTTAAATTTCCTGTATTGCTTATGCCAAGGTAAGTGTAGTCCTGTGTGTGTTCAATGAGCATGTTGTCCAATTTAAAACTATGATGTTGGTCTTGGCGGCTGGGTCTTTTTTGGAAAATCATTATTTTTGTCTTTTTGGGGTTAACTGCCAGGGCCCATGACTGATAGAAGTTGTGCAGGAGGTCTAGATGCTGCTTTTAGTATTCGACTTTTATTGTGAAAGACTGCGGCTCTTGCCCTTCGAGAACATCTGATTGGTCGAGATTGTGTCCAATCACAGAGCTCGTTGATTGCAGGTGCCAGAGGGAGAGCCGAAGCGCTGTAGAGTGAATCTGCGGCTGCTAATGCTGAACATTTACTTAACGTTTATAGTTGATCACAGTCAGTCAAAATGAGCTCCATTGGGACCGGGGTGAGTGGATTCACTTCTACAAAATTTATCACAGTATTTAAATGAGATATGATCCAGAAAGAGCGATTCATTACCGGAATGCGTGTATGTCTGTGTCATTCTAAGCTAAAGCTAATAGGCTACTTCTAGTGTGCAGGATCTGTATTAGTGTGTTTTATTCAGTTCCAACCCAATTAAAGTTAATAAAGTGTTTTCATACACAAGTAGCCTAAAATATTTCTATATACCTGTTTTAGTTGTGCGTTTTCTGCTCTATTTTGCTCCTGCTGAGTCACTGCTCGATAACAATGAATGATAGCAGTTCAAATGAGTTTGTGAGGAGGCAAAGTGAAAGTAAATTTGATGTGCACTGCGAAAGCTGCTTTGCTACATGTATTTAGCCTAATCGATGCACAGCTTTGTCTTTATTATTGTAGGGATTAAAAACTATTTGAATAGTTGATTTATTTAAAATGAACTCAAGCTATGATTTTGACAGCGGTTCTCTTCTCCCCCATCCAGTATGATTTATCCGCCTCCACCTTCTCCCCTGATGGAAGGGTATTTCAGGTGGAATATGCCATAAAGGCTGTAGAAAACAGCAGGTAATTAATTAACCATTATTACTCATATTAATACACATTTAAAAACAAACGAAGCATGAAACAGTTTAAAGTAGTAGTTCACTTAAAAAAAAAAACGTTTGCTGATAATTTACTCACCCCATGTCATCCAAGATATCATGTCATTCTTTCTTCAGTCGAAAAGAAATTAAGGTTTTTGATGAAAACATTCCAGGATTTTTCTCTATATAATGGACTTCAATGGGAACCAAACGGTTCAAGGTCCAAAAGACAATTTCAGTGCTAACTGTTGAAAGGGCTTTAAATGATTTCAGACGATGAATAAGGGTCTTATCAAGCGAAACGATCGCTCATTTAAAAAAAAGTTGAGGTTTTATAAGCTCAAATGGTCGCCTTGCTCTGTTAGGGTTTGATGCGTGTTCGTTTCGCTGATAAGACCCTTATTCATCGTCTGTGAATCGTTTAAAGCCCTTTGATAGGGCAAAAACAGTTTCCAATGAAACTGTCTTTTGGACCTTGAACCGTTTGGTTCCCAGTGAAGTGCATTATATGCAGAAAAATCCTGGAATGTTTTCATTAGAAACCTTAATTTCTTTTCGACTGAAGAAAGAATGACATGGACATCTTGGATGACATGGGGGTCAGTAAATTATCAGCAATTTTTTTATCTTTTTTTTAAGTGAACTACTCCTTTAATAAGCTGCTCTGAAAGGCTTTACCCCATCTATTTTAATGTGATAACACCTATAATATTTGTGTTTTGCTTTTGTTGTCTAATAAACTGGGAGTTCTTATTAATTAATTTAATAATTGTGCTATTTTTTTTTTTATCGTTCATCAGCACAGCAATTGGCATTCGTTGCAAAGATGGAGTCGTGTTTGGCGTAGAGAAGTTGGTGCTGTCCAAGTTGTATGAGCAGGGCTCCAATAAACGCATCTTCAATATTGATCGGCACGTTGGAATGGTGAGAACGTTGAGCATGTTGTTTATTACATCGATTCTCATCATTTTCCAGTAATTTATCTTCTTTAGTAACTTGTAAAATATTTGAGTTTACATACTCGATTATGCCGATAGTAATGAATTATTAGATTGTGTCTCAAAATGCTTCGGTTCCTTTAAAAGCAATTACATCCATGTGATTATTTGGACATTTTCCATCCTAAACCTTTACACTGGTAGTCAAAAAGGTTGAAATAAGAAATTATAAGTATCTGATGCTCAGCAATGCTGAATTTATTTAATCAAAAGATTCAGTAAAACAGCAATATTGTGACATATTACAGTTTAAAATAACTGGTTTCTGCTATATTGTAGTGTAAATGTAATTTGTTCCTGTGAAAAGCGGAATTTTCAGCATCAGCATTTTCATGCTTATTTCTTCATTTAATCTTCTGTTTATTGTTATTAAGCATTGTTATAACTGTTTTCTGGATTATTTTAGTAGAAAATGAGAAAACAGCATTTATCTGAAATTGAAATTATTTGTAACATTATAAATGTCTTTACTGTCACTTTTAATCATTTTAATGCATCTTTGCTGAATAAAAGTATTACTTTCTCTCTTTTTTTTTAATTGTCTCCCAACATTTGAATGATAGAGTAAATCTTTACATATGAATGTGTGTGTCTTCTAGGCTGTGGCTGGTCTTCTAGCAGATGCACGATCTCTCTCTGAAGTGGCCAGAGAAGAGGCCTCAAACTTCCGCTCCAATTATGGCCATGACATCCCACTGAAGGTAAGAGAGAAAGAGAGTAAAGCCATAGATCACCCAGAAATTAGCACTGTACCTTCTTTTATTCACCGTAAATAATTTCCTCACTGTAAAATTATTCAAATGTGTGTGACCCAATGAATGGAAACTCTTGGTATAGAAACAGTCTGAAATGAGATTCTGGACATTGATGTACTCTTACTATCTAAACAGCATCTTGCAGAAAGAGTGGCCATGTATGTCCATGCTTACACATTATACAGCGCTGTGAGGCCTTTTGGATGCAGGTAGGTCTTCTGTACATTTTTTATTATATAAGATAGGAAGAGCTTTATATATATATATATCATGTATTAGTGTGTTTAACATGTTTAATCCTTTACCCTGTCAGTTTCATTCTGGGATCTCATGATGAAGATGATGGTCCACAGCTCTACATGGTTGACCCTTCTGGGATTTCATACGTAAGAAATCTATTATAAATAAATTATCGCTTTTAATCAGTACTTTGATACTTAAAGGGATAGTTCACCCAAAAATTAAAATTCTATCATCATTTATTCACCCTTAGTCGTTCCAAACCTACACTGTAAAAATTAACATGCTTTATCGAATCAAAAAATTGTGGCAACAGATTACAAGCAATATAATTAATTAAATTTAACAAATTAGAATTGAGTAATAATTAATCAAATAAATTCCTTAAAAGTTAACTCATTTAAAATGAGTAAAACTTACAAGCACAACAACAAAAAAACATAAATGTAAGTCACCATTATGGTGATCGGTGTTTGTTTTAGGTTTGTTTAAAATTTACAGTTTTCTCCTTCAGTGATTCCGCTTGTTAACATCAGGTGTCTTCAATGTTGGCAATATATAAAATAAATAGTTCTTAATTAATCTTTGACGTCTGTCTGTTAGTGAGATATTTTTGTTAATTTTTTGGTGTAAACTTTACTCATTTTAAATGGTTAACTTTTTAGGAATAATTTGATTAATTATTACTCAATTCTAATTTGTTAAATTTAATTAATTATATTGCTTGTAATCTGTTGCCACAATTCTATTGATTAGATAAAGCATATTCATTTTTTACAGTGTACACTGTAAAAATGAATATACTTTATCTTATAAAAAAATTGTAGCAACAGATTACAAGCAATGTTATTAAATAGATTTAACAAATTAGAATTGAGTAATAATTAATCAAATTATTCCTAAAAAGTTAACCATTTAAAATGAGTAAAACTTACAACAACAACCAAAAAAACATAGATTTAAGTCACCATTATGGTGATCGGTGTTTGTTTTAGGTTTGTTTTAAAATGACTGTTTTCTCCTTCAGTGATTCTGCTTGTTAACATCAGTGCCCGGTTGCATAAAGCACCTTAAGTGTAATTTTCCCTTAAGTTCACCCTTATGTTTCCCTTAAACCTAAGGGTGTTGCAGAAAAAAACCCTTATCTGTTACTTAAGGGTTTCTTTAAGTGAAACGTCATAAACACTTAGATTTTCCCTTAAATGCTGTTTTTTCACTTAAGTAATCCCTTAAAAAGCGTTAAGTGTTGCATAAAACCCCTTAACGGTCTTTTCCCTAAGTATAATTTAAGGTTTGGGAATCGTAACCTTAAGAGTAACACTGACAAAAATAAAGACGAAATGGCTGAATGTATGGAACCAGCTGAAGATCATTATGTGCCAAGAAGAATTTTTAGGGATAGGGAGAACCCTTTGGACCCTTTTTATGTTGGCGCATGCACTCATTTTTTTTTATAAAAATAAAATAAAAGAGTCTGAATGTTTGGAATTGTATAACGCAACAAGGAGTTTTATTAGGCTACATCTGATCGTCAAACCAACGTATCAGCAACAGCAACCAACAACATCGGCAATAAGACCTGAATTAACAACAAAGCGACCAGTGATCTCTCTCTTATACTCTTCTATATAGTGGCTATTAACATTTTAATTAAATTACTGTTATAGGATAACAGGATATTTACCATTAACAGATATGTGCCAAATGTCTGTCAGATTTCGCGCTCTCTTCTTCTGTTTAGTTTTTCCTAACTCACTGACGACGGTGCACAAGCCACTAAAGGTAAAGGGAAAACATGACATGGATTTCAGGAGAAATAGGTTTTGTTAATGTGTAAGCCTATGGCAAGTCGAATGGATTTGGGAAATGGACCGGCCGGGATTTTATATTTTCGGAGCTGGAAAGACAGACGTAAAGTTATTTGCAATCACATAGATATTGCCTGCACAATCATACAGTATGATCAGATATTGGATACGAGGATATTAGATATTGGATATCAGATACGTGTCCCCCCATAGAATTACGCGTATGTTTCAGACAGTGCGTGGGATATGTTTCCACGTGCATAAATCGCCTGTCAGCAGAGGGGTTCACTGGGTTGCGGGGGCTGTTTCTCGTCATTTGACTCGTAGTTTGCTTTTTCAATTTATTTTTTATTTTACCATATTCGTCAAGAAGAAAACATTTATCATCCCCTGTCCAATTAGGCTTTCTTTTTTGATTTCTTTATCCATTCCGATATCCTACTTTATTTGATGAAACCGCAAAATTGCTATTGTTAGTGTTTTGCGTATCCATGGTAACAACAGACTTTTATAACGTGAATCCAGGATCGCTGTCGTGAAACACTTAATTTTTTCCCTTACCTAAGAGAACCGTTTAAGAGATTATATGCAACACCCTTAAATTATTCTCTTAGGTAAGGGGAAATCGCCCCTTAAGTATCATTCTTAAGGGAAAAACTTGAGGTGTTTTATGCAACCGGGCACAG
>JAQIUQ010004244.1:0-10542 GCA_030378365.1 Hybognathus amarus
ATGAATGTAAATATATTATGCATATGCATAAATAATTGTCGTGTTCAGAGGGGTCATGGCTAAACAATATTGTCACAGTTCAGAGCAGAACAATTGCCAGAAAAGGACAAAAGGTCAACAATACATGGAAACATGAAGAGAAGTTTTATTTTGTGTTTTATCAAATGAGGATTTATTCTTGCAATGGATGAAGTAGCCAAAACCCACTTACTTTCTAATGGACATGCACATCCAACTCCCTGCGTGTTTGTATTTTCGGGAGAGGGATTTTAAAGATCTTGGTCATATCTGCCGTGATCACAGCTGTTGGTGTCTCTTTTAACAGATTCAGAAATATCGAAGCAAGTTTGGGCTCCCTTTCAGTCACATCTTCCACCAGTCACCCTGAGTGCAAATTATAACCTACCTCCTGTGCCTATGAATATATCCAGCTTACCTGATGTCCATTATGAAGTATATTGTATACCTGAGAGTGCTTGTCTATGCTAGTGTAACCCAATATCAGACAGGCAATGGAAGTTAAAGATGTCCCACCCCATCAGGATGTGTGCATTGAGACGCTCTCCAGCTGATATATGAAATATGTCTCAGGGATTACAGTAGCCTGGATGTCTATGATCCACAACACTTGAGTTAGAATCAAATTAGCTGTGACAGCTGGTGTGATTCTGGTCTGAGCCTGTAACACACTGACAACCCGATGGTCCAATAGATTTGAAGAATCTTTAGTGTGAAAAATAGCAATGGATGTTTTGTTGTGAATGTGATTTCTTGTGTTCATGTGTCGATGATAATGGTTGACGCATGCCTGAAGCAATTGTAGCATTGGAATTTGTTTGGGAATGGTGGTAGTAGGAGTTTTGTGTGTTGTCCTGCATATGCTGGAAATGAGTTGTTGTGAAATGCCTTTTTCTCTGTCCTTCTTTTGTCTTGGCCATATGCGGTCTGTCAGCAACAGCTGTTCTGAAGGGAAAAGACTCATTTTTCAATGACTTCTTTGTATTTCTATGTAATAAAATATTACATTCCATTTATGGTACTCTTTTGTGTGTTTCCAATTATTTTGTGGACATTTTAATTAGGATATTTTGGTATTGTTGAGTAACACCTTTAGTTTGCTTGTACGTAATTCATGAATGTTTATAAATAGGGCCTAAAACTAAAAAAAATGTATTTATTTATTTTTGCCACACCTGCAATGGCCGGTAACTGAAGAAAAATGACCAGCTAGCAGCTATAAATACTTTATACCAGCCATGAAACTGTTTTTGCAAAAACAGTCAGTTATGACACCAAACTTGAGGATACCAGTAAAAAATTCACAATTTTCAGATTCCAAAATGTAATGAAGTAATCAAATGTAAAATAACATTACATAGATTTCACAGTATAAATTAAACACAGATAATTCCTCATTAAAAGTAAATATATATATGTAGGGATGTTCGCCAGCGTCATATGTGACGTCACGAAATGGGCGTGGGCGCGAACTGGTTGGCAAAAAGAACCAAAACATACGCAGCAGTCTATGTGTTCTGTCAGCAAAATTATAATTCTTTGTAAGAAAAAGCTAAAAGGAGATATAAGGTAAAGCTTTTATATAACCAGGGTTCATGTTCTATGCCTGATCCATATCACCTGAGTGAGAATAGGAACAAAAGTCCTAACACATGGCCAGATTTGACATTCGGCGACATCTACCTGTATCTCATCGACACGCCATCTATGCTTATCAGAGAGTCAATGAAGGCGTACAAATCTTTAGATGCCTATAAGTCATAATTACGAATATTACTTGTGTTAACTGGATAACTGGTAAATTTGTTACAACTAGAGTAAAATAGAGGTGCAATTTGTCCATGGGCTATATTTTGAATCAAAATGATCTTACCTCTGATTTATAACATTGGTCAACATATACGTAAAAATGTATCAAAGAAAATACAATAATTTGCCCTTAATCTATAAGGGTGTGTACACAGATGATACACTGACTGTACAGTACCCAATCTTTGGGTTAAATTATGACTTTATAATACTGTGCGGCATACGGCCATTACTTTTCTGCCAACCAGAGCACATGCAACCGCGTCGTGACGTCACAGGGCGAAGATCCCTATAAGGTACGAGAGGCTGTGCTGTATGGAACGCGGACGGGGCTTGGCCCCTTGTGCGCGTTCCATAGTGCTGATCGTGAATAAGTAACGGCTAAGGGCGTCTGTTAGGCACAACGCGAAGCGGAGTGCCTGCAATCCCTTGAGCCGTTACTTATTCACGACACAGCACTTGCCTCGAGTATCTTATTGCTTTTATAAAACGGTTGCCACACAATATTTAAGTAAAAAAACAATGTTAGTGCAACTTTCTTGAAAGTAAAATCAGTAAAAGCCTACCTTCCGCTGGAAAAAATAGTCCCCGAGTGTGAACAGCATACAACGTTCCAGTGTGTAAAATGCATGAAAGCTCAAATAAAAACAACACAGAACCGCAGTGTTGCGCAGCGATCAATAGAACCGTTGGGTGAAGCGGTCGTAAGCCGTGTTTTATCGTGAATAAAGCACAGCTCTTGACCAATCAGAATCAAGGATTCGGACTGCAACCGTTTTTATAAATATATATATATATATATATATATATATATATATATATATATATATATATATATATATATATATATATATATTAGGGCCAGGACTACTAAAGAAATTAATCTAATTAATTAGAGGCTTTGTAATTAATAAATAGAAATTAATCGCATTTTAATCGCATAAATATTTGGACTAAGAACAGTGATAAGATTTTTTTTTTTTCAAATGGATTTTTAGTAGGCCTATACCATTGAATAATGACTGAATACATAAGCTTAAGCAACAAAATATTGTTTATTTTTGTTCAACCAAGTCCAACAGACCAGTGCAATTGTATACGTTTTGCGTTGAGGTGAAACTTGAGGGTCGATGTGATATGCGAATTCCTTGTTGCATAGCTTGCACACAACCCTGCTCTTAATGACGCTTCCATACAGCGCTTGACATTAACTTTTTTGCTCACTAGCCAATGTGGCTGGTTTTACAAAATTACTAGCCACACAGCACTTTTACTAGCCACATTTTAAATGGGGCTTTAAACGTACTAAAATTTAATAATTTTATCATTAGCTCTGGTTGTAAAGCTCATTTTTTGAAAACATGTTGTCTATTCTTAGATTCTATAGATTCTTATTGTATATAATAAAAGTGCTGCATCTTTTTTTACAGCAGTAAATAATACAGAGTAGAACAATTATCTGCATTAGAAACAATGAGCAAATGTGATATGACGTGACATAAGGGGAGCCCTGCTAGTAGTTACACCGTGTACCTTAATCATGAAGATTATAATTTTTTTCTTTATATCGGCCACGCACTCACGAACTGACTGAACGCTGTGTTGATGTGTGTGTGTGTGCGCGCGACCAGTTGCGTGTGATGATCATTTGACAAAAGTCTGGAATGGATGTCATATTTGGCGCGCACACCCTCGCGCAGCGGCACTGCAGGAGAGCGAGACGCGCCTATGTTCTGGATTCTCCTGCTATTAAAAAAGATCGCTATATCATCACATTAAGTTGATAATTAAGGGCAGACTAAAACAGCCCTCAGTCCGACGGCCAGCCCGCGAGTTTAATCTCCACGTGTTTAATGTCGTGCAATTCGTTTGTTATGTCATATGTCTTTTGACAAGACTACAATTTTTCAACACGCCAAAGTGGCTAGTGGGAGTGACTGTGTTACCCGGCCGCCACGCAAGAAATCCACCCGCATTTGGCGGGTGTTAATGTCTAAACCCTGCATCCGTTCGTTTTTATAAGCATAATTTCCCATCGACGGACCAACCAAAGCGGTCTCGTTCAGCTTCTTCGTGTTCACTGTTTGTTGTTTAGTTGTCTGAAGCAGTGGTGGGAAAATACGTGCGATTAATTTTTTGTGTAATTAATTAATGCGTTAAAGTCTGTAATCAATTAATCTTAATTAACGCGTTAAAGTCCCGGCCCTGAATATATATATTAAATTAGTTAAATTAGAAAAGAGCAGTAAGTGATTTTTCTCTGTCTTTTGTTGTTTGATTAACATTAAGGACACAGACAGCAGCAGGAATATTAGGCTGCTGTCACTTTAAGAGCTAATACACATGCATTATATTTCTCAACTGTTTAAGTTCACTTAAAACCTAACTGACTATTTTTACGAGGATAATCAACAAAACAGGCATTTTCACGCGCAGGAAGATGTGAAAGACGAGTTTGATTCAGTATTCACACACTGAAGATGCAGATATGTTCCGTCGTTTTAATATTTAAAATGGGCAAGGCTTAAACTTTCGTGATCGACTGCAGCACTGTCTGGTCAACTGTCCGAGGTATCATTCACTTCTGTCCACGTTCATGTTGTCACAACATTGCATTGTAAGAACAGAATGCGTAAATATTACCGGCCAACTGAGAATGACGGTGTTTCATACTCACCAACCATTATCTGACTCGTATATTGGCCCTTGGTGAGAGTTAATTTTAGGTCATATATATAAGTATATTTCGAACTAGAAAGTAAAAAAATAATTCATTTGAAGTAAATATATATATTTTTTAAGTACAAAAATAAGTATGTACTTATAGTATATTTCAATATTCAAGTATTCATATAGCTTTATTGGCATGGTGAAGGAAATCTTTACATTGCCAAAGCATTCATAACACAAATAAGTAAAATAGAAATAAAAATAAAGTAGAATTTTTTTTTACGTGGAAATAAACATTGCAATAAAAAATTAAATCTTCTAATATTTACACAGTGTCTCTAGGCGTGTAGTTTGTAGTCTCTGTCCTGCTGGAGGCTCTTTCTTCGTGACAGGACCTCACGTATCTGGCTGCCAGGTTTGAGCTCGCTGGGCTTTCTCCTAGCAGGAGTGGGAGTTTATCCAAATTACATTTCTGATGGAAGTCTTTCTGATAGGTTGTGAAAAGGGGATAGAAGGTGTCTCTAATGTTTGCATATTTGGGGCAGGATGTCAAAAAGTGAAGCTCTGTCTCCACTTGGTTCTCTGTGCAGTGAGGGCACAGTTGCACTTCCCTTCGGCAGCCAGGTCTGCCTGTGTCTGCCTGTCTCGATGCTCAGACTGTGTTCACTGAGTCTGTACATGCTCAGGACTTTCCTCAGCTTTCGGGTCGCTCACTGTACTCAGGTATCCTGCCAATTCATATGTTCTGTTTAGGGCCAAATAGCATTCTAGTTTACTTTGTCTAGCTGTTGCGTCTGTCCAATGTTTGAGGTATTTTTCTTTTTGTGTTTTAGTTATTTGGTTTGGGGTCACTATGTTTTTACTGTCCATTTGTGACGTGAGCTCTAAGACCAATCGGCCTAGGGCGTTCTTCTCTGGCTTCAGCTCTTGGTAGGTCAGGGCTTTGTGATGGAGGGTCTGTTCATCGCTGTTTTTTTAAGTGGGCATGGGATTTAATGGCTCTTTTTTGAATGGTTATAATAAGGGGTATAATCCTAATTCTGCTCTACAGGCATTACTTAGGGGTTTTGCGCTGGACATTAGCAAGATTTTGCACAGCTCAGTCTGCAGAGTCTCTATTGGATGTTTGTCCCATTTTGTGAACTCTTGGTCTGTGAGTGGACCCCAGACTTTACACCCGTACAGCGTGATGGGCTCTATTACTGTTTTGATTATTTTTAGCCAGATTCTGATTGGGATGTCAATTTGGATATTTCTCTTGATAGCATAAAAGCTCTCCATGCCTTGTTCTCTCAAGTTGTTAACAGCTTTTTTAAAGGAGCTGTATGTAAGATTGTGGCCAAAACTGGTACTGCAATAACATTCAAAATACCGTAGAGCAGTGTATCCCCTTACCCCCGACTTGAGGTTGCCAGAGTAGGCGGCAGGATCCAACATTTTTTATCTGACACATTTGTAGCGGCTGACTGGTAGATCGATGGAGGGTGGAGCATCATATCAAAACACAACATGACAACATCAACATCAGTTGAGGGCTGCAACTTTACTTTTTCAAATGACAATATCCTGGCTGGACTACTGTTGTCAGTGATATAAGTATTTGAAATGAACATGATTTCTTAATGTCTAGTGATATATCAGGGCCATTTTATGTATTATTTTAAATACATTTCTTACATACAGCTCCTTTAAATTTCCTGTATTGCTTATGCCAAGGTAAGTGTAGTCCTGTGTGTGTTCAATGAGCATGTTGTCCAATTTAAAACTATGATGTTGGTCTTGGCGGCTGGGTCTTTTTTGGAAAATCATTATTTTTGTCTTTTTGGGGTTAACTGCCAGGGCCCATGACTGATAGAAGTTGTGCAGGAGGTCTAGATGCTGCTTTTAGTATTCGACTTTTATTTGTGAAAGACTGCGGCTCTTGCCCTTCGAGAACATCTGGATTGGTCGAGATTGTGTCCAATCACAGAGCTCGTTGATTGCAGGTGCCAGAGGGAGAGCCGAAGCGCTGTAGAGTGAATCTGCGGCTGCTAATGCTGAACATTTACTTAACGTTTATAGTTGATCACAGTCAGTCAAAAATGAGCTCAATTGGGACCGGGGTGAGTGGATTCACTTCTACAAAATTTATCACAGTATTTAAATGAGATATGATCCAGAAAGAGCGATTCATTACCGGAATGCGTGTATGTCTGTGTCATTCTAAGCTAAAGCTAATAGGCTACTTCTAGTGTGCAGGATCTGTATTAGTGTGTTTTATTCAGTTCCAACCCAATTAAAGTTAATAAAGTGTTTTCATACACAAGTAGCCTAAAATATTTCTATATACCTGTTTTAGTTGTGCGTTTTCTGCTCTATTTGCTCCTGCTGAGTCACTGCTCGATAACAATGAATGATAGTAGTTCAAATGAGTTTGTGAGGAGGCAAAGTCAGAAGTAAATTTGATGTGCACTGCGAAAGCTGCTTTGCTACACGTTTTTAGCCTAATCGATGTACACAGCTTTGTCTTTATCTTATTGTAGGGATTAGAAACTATTTGAATAGTTGATTTATTTAACGGTAACTCAAGCTATGATTTTGACAGCGGTTCTCTTCTCCCCATCCAGTATGATTTATCCGCCTCCACCTTCTCCCTGATGGAAGGTATTATTCAGGTGGAATATGCCATAAAGGCTGTAGAAAACAGCAGGTAATTAATTAACCATTGTATTACTCATATTAATACACATTTAAAAACAAACGAAGCATGAAACATGTTTAAAAGGAAGTACGCTCCACTTAGAATAAAAAAACGTTTGCTGATAATTTACTCACCCCATGTCAGTCCAAGATATCATGTCATTCTTTCTTCCAGTGGGAAAAGAAATTAAGGTTTTTGATGAAAACATTCCAGGATTTTCTCTCTATAATGGACTTCAATGGGAACCAGAGAACGGTTCAAGGTCCAAAAGACAGTTTCAGTGCTAACTGTTGAAAGGGCTTTAAATAGACTTCCAGACGATGAATAAGGGTCTTATCAAGCGAAACGATCACTCATTTAAAAAGACAAATAACAAAGTTTAAGTTTTATAAGCTCAAATGGACTCACCTTGCTCTGTTCGTGATGCACGTTCGTGACTCTGGCCTGTTCGAACCGTTCATCAAAATATACAAATCTTTTTTCGTGTCATTTGGTTCATTCAACGAACGTCGTTTTACAATGGAAATCGAGTTCGAATAAGAGAAGTCACGAACACGCATCACGCACCTAACAGAGCAAGGCGAGCATTTGAGCTTCTAAAACCTAAACTTTTGTTATTTATTTATTTTTTAATGTAGCGATCGTCGCTTCATAAGACCCTTATTCATCTCGTCTGGGAATCGTTTAAAGCCCTTTGAACAGTTTGCACTGAAACTGTCTTTTGGACCTTCGAACCGTTTGGTTCCCAGTGAAGTGCATTATATGGAGAAAAATCCTGGAATGTTTTCATCAGAAACCTTAATTTCTTTTCGACTGAAGAAAGAGATGAGCATGGACCTCTTGCTGAATGACATGGGGGTCAGTAATTAATCTGCACAAGTTTTTATCTTTTCTTTTAAGTGGACTACTCCTTCAATTAGCTGCTCTGAAAGGCTTTACCCCATCTATTTAATGTGATAACACCTATAATATTTGTGTTATGCTTTTGTTGTCTAATAAACTGGGAGTTCTTATTAATTAATTTAATAATTGTGCTATTTTTTTTTATCGTTCATCAGCACAGCAATTGGCATTCCGTTGCAAAGATGGAGTCGTGTTTGGCGTAGAGAAGTTGGTGCTGTCCAAGTTTTATGAGCAGGGCTCCAATAACGCATCTTCAACATCTGATCGGACACGTTGGAATGGGTGAGAACGTTCGACATGTTGTTTATTACATCGATTCTCATCATTTTCCAGTAATTTATCTTCTTTAGTAACTTGTAAAATATTTGAGTTTACATACTCGACTATGCCAGATAGTAATGAATTATTAGATTGTGTCTCAAAATGCTTCGAGTTCCTTTAAAAGCAATTACATCCATGTGATTATTTGGACATTTTCCATCCTAAACCTTTACACTGGTAGTCAAAAAGGTTGAAATAAGAAATTATAAGTATCTGATGCTCAGCAATGCTGAATTTATTTAATCAAAAGATTCAGTAAAACAGCCAATATTGTGACATATTACAGTTTAAAATAACTGGTTTCTGCTATATTGTAGTGTAAATGTAATTTGTTCCTGTGAAAAGCTGAATTTTCAGCATCAGCATTTTCATGCTTATTTCTTCATTTAATCTTCTGTTTATTGTTATTAAGCATTGTTATAACTGTTTTCTGGATTATTTTAGTAGAAAATGAGAAAACAGCATTTATCTGAAATTGAAATTATTTGTAACATTATAAATGTCTTTACTGTCACTTTTAATGCATTTTAATGCATCTTTGCTGAATAAAAGTATTACTTTCTCTCTTTTTTTTTAATTGTCTCCCAACATTTGAATGATAGAGTAAATCTTTACATATGAATGTGTGTGTCTTCTAGGCTGTGGCTGGTCTTCTAGCAGATGCACGATCTCTCTCTGAAGTGGCCAGAGAAGAGGCCTCAAACTTCCGCTCCAATTATGGCCATGACATCCCACTGAAGGTAAGAGAGAAAGAGAGTAAAGCCATAGATCACCCAGAAATTAGCACTGTACCTTCTTTATTCACCGTAAATAATTTCCTCACTGTAAAATTATTCAAATGTGTGTGACCCAATGAATGGAAACTCTTGGTATAGAAACAGTCTGAAATGAGATTCTGGACATTGATGTACTCTTACTATCTAAACAGCATCTTGCAGAAAATCGCCATGTATGTCCATGCTTACACATTATACAGCGCTGTGAGGCCTTTGTGGATGCAGGTAGGTCTTCTGTACATTTTTTATTATATAAGATGAGGAAGAGCTTTATATATATATACATATCATGTATTAGTGTGTTTAACATGTTTAATCCTTTACCCTGTCTCAGTTTGATTCTGGGATCTCATGATGAAGATGATGGTCCACAGCTCTACATGGTTGACCCTTCTGGGACTTCATACGTCAAGAAATCTATTATAAATAAATTATCGCTTGTAATCAGTACTCTTGATACTTAAAGGGATAGTTCACCCAAAAATTAAAATTCTATCATCATTTACTCACCCTTCAGTCGTTACAAAACCTACACTGTAAAGAAGTGCAACATGCTTTATCGAATCAAAAAATTGTGGCAACAGATTAACAAGCAATATAATTAATTAAATTTAACAAATTAGAATTGAGAATAATTAATCAAATGAATTCCTTAAAAGTTAACTATTTAAAATGAGTAAAACTTACAAGCACAACAACAAAAAAACATAAATGTAAGTCACCATTATGGTGATCGGTGTTTGTTTTAGGTTTGTTTAAAATTTACAGTTTTCTCCTTCAGTGATTCCGCGTTAACATCAGGTGTCTTCAATGTTGGCAATATATAAAATAAATAGTTCTTAATTAATCTTTGACGTCTGTCTGTTAGTGAGATATTTTTGTTACTTTTTTTGGTGTAAACTTTACTCATTTTAAATGGTTAACTTTTAAGGAATAATTTGATTAATTATTACTCAATTCTAATTTGTTAAATTTAATTAATTAATATTGCTTGTAATCTGTTGCCACAATTCTATTGATTAGATAAAGCATATTCATTTTTTACAGGTGTACACCGTAAAAATGAATATACTTTATCTATATAAAAAATTGTAGCAAAAGCAGATTACAAGCAAGTGTTATTAAATAGATTTAACAAACTAGAATTGAGTAGTAATTAATCAAATTGTTCCTAAAAAGCTAACCATTTTAAATGAGTATAAACTTACAACAACAACCAAAAAAACATAGATTTTCTTAAGTCCACCATTATGGTGAGTCGGGTGTTTGTTTTAGGTTTGTTTTAAAATGACTGTTTTTCTCCTTCAGTGATTCTGCTTGTTAACATCAGGTGCTCTCCAATGTTGGCAAAATAAAAATAAAGTT
>JAQIUQ010004245.1:5000-45000 GCA_030378365.1 Hybognathus amarus
AACACCACTATATCAGCTCTACCAAGCACAAACCAGCCTGGACCAGCATGGAATTCATAATGAAAATTTCAGCAGGGATGACAAACCTCTGAACAAAACAAACAATTTTACTTTCATTGAAACAAATTAGATGTACAGCTACAGTATAGCCTGCTATCCAAGACAAAAGATGTGGACATATACAGTATGCAAAACAATATGTCAATACTCTCATTATACACGCACTCTTTATCTCTTTTTTCATATTTCAGTTTAATCACTGGGATTCTCAACAATGGAAACTGTCATCACTTAACTTCCCTTCTTTTCTTCTGTGCAACACAAAAGCAGGTATATGCTGTGTTACAAGACTTCTACAAAGCTTTTCAGAAGTCCACGTTCAAATTTCCTGTTTTGGTAAAGTTCATTTACATATTATTGTCTTCCAGTGAGTCGAATTTGTTCTCTGCAAGTTTAGTCTTGTGTCATAAATGAGACAGTTTTGAATGTGCAAGATTTTGATGCGTGTGAATGCTATTGTATGACTTCAGAGTCTGAATATAGTACATTAATCACATGGGTTTTACATTTTCATGTAATCTTGCAGATGAGTTTTCACTTTTCAGTTCTTGAGAAGTATAACTATTTCATTCTATATGCATTGTTTAGAATTAAAATGAAAATAAATCAAAATTTGGAAGAAATGTACAGCTTGCATGTGAACAGGTGCAGAAAAAAATACATGTTTGACATGAAACTATGTTGTTTTTAGTGACTGAACCATCATACATTTGTGATCTATATAAAGCATAACTGCAATGCTTGGGTCTGAATTCCTCATCATTATAGCTCCACAGGCCCCTTTTCTACCCCTTTTCTGATGTGCTTCTGTGAGCAAGTCGTTTCAATGTGGCCCCTTTAAATAAAAGGCGTACCGTCTTACCCCGCCCGCTCTCCAGGTCGCTGAGTTCACGGTCAGTTTAACTTCGGTTCAACTCTCTCGCGTTCGGCCATTATTGTAGTTTGATAAGAGATACGATTACTATAGCTTCAAAGAACAATTTGATTCACAAGTTAACAAAATGTCAACAACGGAAGACTTGTCCACCAAGCCTTACATATTCAAGCCAGAGCGAGCGATTTGAAGAGATGACGACGACAAACCGTCTTCATATGGAGGAAGGTATCGTTATGTAAGTTAACTATGTTGTGTTATTAGTGAAAGTCGACTATTTCTCTTGTTAAAACAAGCACACTGACGAGATAAATGACTGCGGTCTGATCTTACCACTAAAAATCTGTATTAATAATAAAATTATAACTTACATTTAGAAAGCATCAGGAAACACAGCAGCTAAATGATAGAAGGAATTTACCCGATCGGCAAACCCTTCTGTATACTGGCTGAGGTTGTTGAAGTGGGGATCCTTGAAGTGCTTCAGGTCACTACATCCAACAACCAAACATTTTGACTAGCCCTCTCGTAACTTCTGCATGATTGAGCTTGGACTACAAAATCGGAGCGAGATATAATAATGGCGGATTGCTGGAAGTGTTGGACCGGTAGTCGATGTCCTTATTTGTCATTTCCACTTGCTCAAAAAACGTCATAGACAACAGAACAATCTGAACAGGTTGAAAAATATGACCAAAACAGAATAAAGATATAAACGAAGCACCTGAAGAGAACAATTTCATCTTTTCTGTACTTATAAACACTCCAAATCTACAACAAAATGCATTTAAGGGCAAAAAAAGTGGATGTTGCATATGTCCCCTTTAAGGCAAGCAAATAATATCATGTTTTTATGAAAATAATGCTATTGAAAAATGGATTTCTGAGCAGGTACATATGTTAAAGTGTTGATTATTTGGGTTTGTTATGGTTTTTGTTAATAGTTGAATCAAATTTTCTAATAGCTCCCATTAGTTACAGCAGCAATATATTAAGAAAACCAAATGCGTGTTCACCTGGCTCTTAAAAGACGCACTACTCCTGACGTATTCACATAAACACTTACAACTCATTCTCCAAAGCCATATTTCCATTGCATTCACAAACCTAGCAGCAGAATATTTTCCATTTCATATCTTTCCATGCACACACACATTCTCTCATATTTCCAAAACTTCTAAACAGTCGCTTCATAGTCCTAGAAGCATATTTGCCAAGGTCATTCTGACAGGACATCAAAAAAAAAAGATCTCAAATGCATCGACTTTCCATCATCAGTCTCTCTCTTACCCTCTGAAGAAGTTGATAAGCCCGAGCAGATGAAGCAGCTTGAGCGAAGCGCACACGATCAACACAATGCCGAGCGTCTGCAGACCCTCCGTTTCCCACATGGCGTTCACCACCGCGACCCCCTGCTCCTGCTCATGCCACCTGCCTGACTCGCCTGACCCCGTGCCAAACTCCTCGCTCCAGTTCCGTCCCAGCCCCCAGCATGCACTGGCCGGGCCGCCCCAGGCACCCTCGTGGTGCGGCGCTTCACTCCTGCTCTAAATCCAGCCTGGGAGGCTGAGGTTCAACTCTGGGGATCCGAGTCTCCCAACACAGAAGAGTCAGAGACCAGAGCGTGAGTTTGAAATGTGTGCCGGCGTGCGAGAGGATTCGGAGTGTGTGTGGGGTGGGAGAGGAGAGAGAGAGAGATGAGGGGAGGGAAAGGAAATGAGATGAGCGAAATCAGAGGAAAAGTGATGAGAACGGCTCTCTCTTCATGTCCTCACTCTCTTCACTTAAAACTAGTTTAATCTAATGATCACCTAATTTGCATCATTTCCTATGAATGTAGAGCAGAATGAAATATGATCTGTAATTCAACGCACAATATGCTTTGGGGAAAAAAATCAATGCATAATGAACTCATCCTTTAAACAGTTTGACAGTGCATTTGCACGATGTCTATACTCTAAGGACACACATCGATTACACGACTGATGAGGGAAAGTCTGTCTTGTTCAATAAGGTGCACTCACTATATATGCCCTAGAGGGACAGTTCACACCAATATTAAAAAGCTGTCATTATTTATTTATTCACCCTTCTGAATCCACACTGCTTTTATGGTTTTCAGGATAAACACAAAAGGCTGAAGCATGAATATAATTCACCACAGAATTCCTTCTGAAGTCATACCATAGTTTTGTTTAACCCTTTACCTGTCACCCCCCTTTTTGATAATTGACATTAAAATGCACTATACAAACTTAAATGGTTGTAATTCAAGAATGCTTTGGAATATATACACAAGTTTGGTCTTGTTTTAAAGAAAACAATCAGCAGATTATTACTGAAGTGAAAGCACTTCAAAAAATTAAAGTATGAAAAAGTTATGGAAGTTATAATTTACAGTAAATCAAATATTATTTATTAATATATTTTTTTAATATAAAATAAATATTTTACAAAATATTTTTTACAATAAAATTACTATAAAATGAAAGCTATATATCTAAACAAGTTGTGTTCCAAATTTAAAGTTGATATCATAAATTTTGAAGTTCCCATGAGATTTTGTTTAGGCGTTATACCAAAAATAGCCACCGGGTGCCATTGAATTCCATTGAATTTAATTGTATGCATTCTGCCATAACAAATTGATAAATTTCTATCCAAATATCACTTCTGTCACTAAATATGGAACCTTGAGACTCAGACCTTTCTGACAATATGTGTTTTGTCAAGATTAGAAAAGGTTTCGATAATAAATTATGAAAGATGATGCCCAAAGGGGAAGGGGGCCTAATACAAAAATACCATTTCTATGGTAACGCAACGTCCAATTTCAAAACGGTTTTTACAGGATGAATTCTGAGTTCATAAGCTTTCAAATGATACCTAATTTATGATAACTACTAAAATATGTGATATAATAAAAAAGGCGATAAAAATAATATTATATTTTAGAGGATAATATATACATATTATAATTTTTAGAGAATAATATTATACTATACTTTTTTATTGAAAAATATTAGATTATTTGTTTTATTATTAACTTTTAGCATAAAAACAGAATTTGCAATGATTAAAAGTCGATCAATTGGCTTTTTGTGACAAAGGTCAGAATTGTGACAAAGGTCTGTTAAGAGGCAGATTTTTTAGAGGTGCACTCTTGTCAAAAAATGTATCGGTTACTCTTCCTTCATAATTTGTAGCAAAAAACAGCAGTCAAATATCTATTTAGGAGTCTTAGACCTTTCCAACGATATATAGTTTGTCATAATTAGATTAGGATTTAATAGTAATAAATCGAAGTAAAGTTAGGCATCCCGTATACCCGGTGACAGTTAAGGGGTTAAAGAACATAGGTATTCACTCTCAAAATAAACCATTCATTCACACATTCCCTTATGAAAAAGAAGTGTGCTTGTACTTGCAGATAATGTAATTTAAAAGAAATCAAACACTTAGCACTTTTAAAACTACACTTAGCACTAATTAAAAGGTTTACTTTGAAAGTATTTTGAATCATTATGCTTTTATAATCTTTTGTTATGCTTTAAAGAAGTACATTTATTTTGATGTGTTGACTAAAATCAATGTAAAGTACTTGATTACAGTAGTGTGTTACATTTAAAGTTATTTTATTTTAAAATGCACCTTTGGTATTACAAATGTGTTGAATAAATACATCAAAACAAGATTTAATATAAATGAATCACTCTAAAGTTCAGCTGACTGAATTTAACAAACTTAAACTAGAACACATTTTCATTTAATTCCAGTTTAAGTGTCCGAAAACATTACATTCAGGTTACACTTATTATATAATTTTGATATTTTTAGGTCAAACCGTTTGTGTCTTTCAGTCATTTAATGAAGGTCTATGGTCACCACCTCAAGGAGCATGCATAGAATAGTCCAAATTAAACATGATTTAATGATTTGTATATGCATTGATGGCCCAAGACATGAAACGAGTGGTTTGTGTGAGAAAACAAACAGTATTTATGTCGTTTTTACCTCTTGTTACCACAGCCACGTCTAAGTTATCTGAGGGCGCGGGCGCTTTGTGCGGTAAGAAGAGGTAAAAACGGTATAAATACTGTTCGTTTTCTCACACAAACCGCTCGTTTTGTGTCTTAGGCCATCAATGTGTACTTACATTTACGAGTCATTAAATCATGTTTAATTTGGACTTCTGTGTGCATGCTTTTTGAGGTGGTGACCATAGACCTGCATTATATGGCTGACACAGACAAAAACGGTTTGACCTAATATCAAAATTATCAAAAAACTACTGCGGAAACAAAGACACCTACATCTTGTATACCCTTGAGGTAAGCTAAAATATACCACATATTAATTTCAAAGTGAACTATCCCTTTTAAGCAAACAAAATTAAACTCATTATAGCTGAGAACTATTACTTTTGTACGTACATTGACTCAAGGAGACATTAGAGCATCCTTAAAACTAATACTAATGCTTCCTCCCTAAAAAATGCATGACTACTGCCACCTTCTGGCCCATTATATACAGTTGAGAGATGCCAAAGGACTAAAACATTACACCAAATCATTGATTTCACACTCAGAAGATTCATTATACATCATAATTCATAAACAGTGCAATTTGCATGTATTACAGTTAATATAGCAATTGCCCATATCTCTAACTGCTTTAAGGACTCTGCACCAAATTATTTTATTCCTTTTTTGGAGAAAATAATTTAGTGTAAGGTTATTAATGTGGCTCATGTAATTATTCAGATTATGCCTTCAGCCATTTTTAATTTTGCTCATTGTGTTTTTTCCCCTCCATCTGCCTATAATAGCGTGGTTTTAATAAAACTATGACACCAGCCCTTAGGGAATCAGAGGGAATAATTATCACCCAAAAGGTTAGACAAATTGCATATAGTATAAAAAAACAAATCGCAGGAAACCACAAACGTAAATCAAAGGAAACTACAGAAACTCGCTCCATTGAAAGCTACAGTAAGTGTCATAACCTGTTCTGTGTTGTCTTTCTGTGAAGTCTTAAAGGTGATGTAAAATGTCAGAGTGTGTTGATGGAGAGCCCTTAGTGGGGTCGATTTCTTATCTCTTGTCAAACATAGGATGTGAACGCTCCTTGTTCTTCGATTTCTGCTGGTTATAAAATCGATTTTGGTGAGAGATTACATATTTCTTTTCACGGTCAAAGGCTCCCTGTCCCGTAGGGACTCTTATCAAGCCTGTCCAACGGAGGGTTATGTGAGAAAAGCCTGTCCTGATTCACACAGCAACACAAACACTGCTCGCAATTCAGCTTTTTAAAAATATCCTCATTTAAAAACGTAGCGGACGGTGACCTGTAGCTAAAGACTCTGTCAGTGAGGAAGCACACAAGTCCATGTCACATTCACATTTGTGATTATTGCTTGTATGACAAATGTCATGTGCAGAAATACCAGCCTAAAGATAAGACAACGCCTTATGAATAATACAGGAGAAATTCAGACTCTGAAGTCACAGAGAAATATGAAAGTAAGACTGCATGATAATACATTATTTTTAAGCAAACCATCCTTTCAGAGCAACTCAAACCTTTCTTTCAGAACCCATAGTGAAAATCTCCTTCCAAATTATGGAAAGAGATTTATTTTAGGCCATTGTTTCTGACCCATTGAAAATTACATTTATGATGATTATTATTAAATCAAAATCAGTGCTGTCAAATTGTTTTATCGTGATTAATTGCATCAAACATAAAAGTTTGTAAACATACACACTCACAAAAAAACTTCTAGGGTTTACAAAGAGTGGTGTGAAAAGGGAAAAACATCCAGTATGCAGCAGTCCTGTGGGCAAAAATGCCTTGTTGATGCTAGAAGAGCAACTTTGACTGAAATAACCACTCGTTACAACCGAGGTATGCAGCAAAGCATTTATGAAGCCACAACACACACATCCATGAGGCGGATGGGCTACAACAGCAGAAGACCCCACCGGGTACCACTCATCTCCACTACAAATAGGAAAAAGAGGCTACAATTTGCAAGAGCTCACCAAAATTTGGACAGTTCAAGACTGGAAAAATGTGTCCTGGTCTGATGAGTCTCGATTTCTGTTGAGACATTCAGAAGGTAGAGTCAGAATTTGGCGTAAACAGAATGAGAACATGGATCCATCATGCCTTGTTACCACTGTGCAGGCTGGTGGTGGTGGTGTAATGGTGTGAGGGATGTTTTCTTGGCACACTTTAGGCTCCTTAGTGCCAATTGAGTATCATTTAAATGCTACGGCCAACCCGAGCATTGTTTTTGACCATGTCTATCCCTTTATGGCCACCATGTATCCATCCTCTGATGGCTACTTCCAGCCAGTCATTTCTGTGCGACAGAGTCGCGTGGTTATGACCAATCGTTAGCCTATTTTACAAAAACTGCTTCTACAGGGGCGTAACGTAAGATACAAGGTAATAAAGCCTTTTATACATTGTCATTTTCTTTAGAAATAAATAATGGACAAATGAAGTGGACGCCTCAGTTGTAAAGTTATTTGCTGTCAAAGTGATGGTAAAATGAACGGGAGTCAAGGGAACGCTGAACCGCAGGTGAAGGTCTGTCTGCTACAATGGCGGCCCCCAGGGGAAGCTTCAGTTTCCGGCCAAAAAAACCCCCCAAAAAACGGTGAAACAGTTAAGAGTGCTGTTACTGAGTGAATATCACATGGCTGGAAAAGGCTCTCAGTCAATCAGATTTGAGAACCAGAAAGAACTAGGGATGCTCCGATCAGGATTTTTGGCAGCCGATACCGAGTACCGATTTCTTGTCATGGTGATCGGCCGAGAATGATATCCAATTCGATGCTTAATTGACTTAATATAAGACAAATAAACTAAATGGAACAGTTTAATGCAGCTCATAAGGTTTATTTAAACATTGTCCAATACTGTGGAGGACAAAATAAACATTTAGTCTCCTAAAATGGAGAAGTCTGATGTAACTTAAACATCGTCCAATACAAGTCTGAGCAGGACAAAATAAATAAATAAAAAATCAAACAACATTTAAACTCCTAAAAGAACAAATTGAAGTGGTTTGATACAACTCATTAGGTTTAATTAAACATTGTTCATTCAATGTTAAAGAGAATAAAATAAATAACATTTAAACTCCAACATGGAGAAGTCTGATGCAACAAATAAGGTGTAATTAAACATTCTCCAATATAAGTATCACGTACGTCCTTAACGCGTTGACGTCATCAAATCGCGATCGGTTTGTAAGATCTGGCCAAGTTAGTGAGTACCGATCGAGTCAAAAATTGTTATGATCAGCCAGATACCGATCTCTGGCCGATCGAACGGAGCATCCCTGAGAAAGAACTGTTGTATAAATATATTTATAAAATGGTTAGTTCCTGTCTTTGATTCTGATTGGTCAATAGTGTATTATTCCGAACTACAACACTCCAAGCAACGTAAACTTTGTTTTTTCCTTCAGGTCAGTCCTATTCAAAATAAATAAATAATAATAATTCATTTGAATGTCCGCTGCAATATTTTGTCCTTTTAAAGGTTGGTGTTTTACTCGTGCCTTGACACACTAGTAAACTTTTAGTTGCGTCTAGCTTCTCAGTGTTCACAATCACAAGTTTCAGTCCTTTCAACATAAAAGTCTTCTATACTAACTGACTCACTCATAAAAGAGCGTCTTTGCTGCCATCTAAAGGCAAAAAAACATAACTTCTGGTGATGGTGATGGTCCGGGACTATTTTTTCCAGTGGAAGGAAGGCTTTTTAGTGATTTTATGTCATGAAACTTGCATTGATGTATATTATTGGGTTTAAATTTGTATTGTGTGGTAACCGTTTTTTTCCGTTGCATCGTGAATAAGTAATGACTGAAGGAGTTGCAGGTGTGACTTATTCACCATACAGCACAGCCTCTCGTACCTTATTGCTTACACACACTCACATACACACATACATACACACATACATACATACATACATACATTAGGGGTGTAACGATACACAAAACTGACGGTTCGGTTTTCCCACGGTTTTGACGTCTCGGTTCGAATTCGGATCGGTTTTGAAAGCTAAAATGGCTTTTTTTTCTTCTTTTTTACCAGTGGTTTAGTGAAAAAAAAAGGTCTTTGTCTTTAAATTAATTTAATTACAATTAAACATTTTACAAGGATTAAAAAAAATCTGCTAATGCTGTAAACTATATAGGGAGCCGCACATGATTACTATAACATTAAAGGTTGTAGACTTTTAACCTAAATTCAGATGCTATTTATTTATTTTTTGATATAATAAACACACAACACATTGTATGAAAACATGTAAACTGAACATAAGGCAGTTTTTGCATTAACTTGTGTTTTTACTCTTATTTGTTGTTGTATATAATAATTTACACAGTTGTAATTTTCATGAAAGATATTTTAAACATAGGCTACATTAAATAATCAAGATATCATAAACAGGTTAAGCAAAATATAATATACATAGTGCATTTATTTAGTGCAAGAGTTCATTTATAGGACGTTGTGGACACTGAATCACTTGCCTGTTGAGGTAAATATAATGCTAATGACAAGCTATGCTGTTTTATTGACGTCTTTCCGCGGCTGAAACAATGATTGAGCGATTACACGAGTTATGATGCCTTTCAGTAAGTATACTGTATCTTTCAACATACCTTCAGGTGTCTTTTCTGTAACTGAGGAAGAGATGATCGCGTTTTACTCGCGCGCCGCGCTGCCGCTTGAAATCAAGGGGGTTAATCCATCAGGCGGAAGCTGAAGCTGCCTCAAGGGGCCGCCATTGTAGCTATCTCCTGTTATTAGCATCCCATTGACTCCCATTCATTTTGGCGTCACTTTGACAGCGAATAACTTTACATTTAAGGCGTCCAAAGACTCCATTTGTCCATTATTTATTTCTAAAGAAACACTGCAATGTATAAAAGGCTCCATTACTTTGTATGTTACGTTATGGCCCCGTAGAAGCCGTTCTTGTAAAAATAGGCTAAAAATTGCGTCATAACCACTCGACTGTCCGTCGCGCAGTGGAGAAGTTACCGTATAGACAAGAAGAGAAGCTCGCACAGCCTTGCAGGCAATCTTTTACTGTCTTAAAGTCAGCCCATGGCATAGATCGGAGCAAAATGACAAAATAATTAATCCGAATACTTACAAAAAGTTGCTTCAGGTCGCGCTTCGCCGTCTCTGTGCACGATTAAAATTTGTGTAGGCACAGCTACTAGACGATTTACAACTGTCAGTTAGTTTGCTCACATGACATCTACGTCGTTGAGCCTGCGCAGAACGCTTGGCTATCAGGAAGTGAGTGCCCATGTTGAGCTTCAGCTCTCTCCGTTGAAATCAACGGGGTCACTGTGTCCATTTCTTTTACTGTCTATGCTTGAAATGAGGAGCCTATAGACCTTATGCACCAGAGAAACGTGGGAGCCGTCATCTGCAGAATATTGTCTTTGAACTTCCGGTTTCGCGGTGGCTCAGTATATTTCTATGACATCGCTGTCGAGGAATAATTAGCTGGTGAAGTGGATTTACTTATTGTAGAGTTAACAAAAGGTATCATGAGCATTGTAATGTTTATCATAAGCATTGTAAAGCGGATGTCTTAACAAATGTTGACCAGGAATTTTTTTACGAGCAGTTCATTCATACCTATGCAAGATCACTGTCAAAATACAGACCGGAAGGCAAAAGACAACGAGCGCAGCACTGAAAAGGGGCGGGGCTACATAAGGTCTATTTAGAGCAGAGCCCGTCTAACGGAGAGCCTTGGCACTTCCTATTAGCCCCATTGTGTATCATCTTGGTTGCAGTTCCATTAGAATTCCACTGGAGGTGATCGCGGGCGAGAGCAGAATGAATGGGAGTCTATGGGGCTAAATGGCTAAATGTGTCTCTTTCACCTGCTTGTCGTTAAATTAACATAGATTTTATTGTTGATTCCGCAAGTTCAATATAGATTATAGGCCAAAAAACTAATGAATGAGTACTTATGTCCTTTTGATTTTTTACAGATTAGGCCGTTGTTGGCCGGAACACGCTAGCATTCTGCTATTGTGTGACGTCATCACATTTTTGAACGGAATTTTAGAACAGATAAGTGAACTTAAAAATGCAATTTTCATTTGAGTGTATTATCTTAGCCCTCTCTTTTGAATGCAACTTTCAAAATACTTGACAAAAAATTACATCCTGAGAAAAGTGGATTTCTGGAGGTGAAACCCCATTGACTATCATTCATTCTGCACTCGACCGCTGAGCGCCCCCGCATGGACAGAGACGTGTTACTGCAGCCAGTCCAGAACCCGGAAGTTACCAGCCAGTGCCAATTCTCTTCAATTAGACATTTCTCTGGTTAAGAGTAAGCCCACAGCGATCTGTCACGTCACATCAAAGAGCGCCAAAACGCCATTTATTGTTTCATTTTCGTGATCAAATAGACAGAATTGGAAAGATTAAACCATGCTTGTTATCGAAAGTAACAACACAGAGCTTGTTATTTGGTGTTAATTGTGGCTAGGCTACAAAACTGAATTCGTTGTGTACTGTATACATAAGACATGAGGTCTATTGAGCCGGGCTGGGGGGGCCGTGGTAGCAGGGGGCGGGGCGTGTTCGGTACGCAATGACAGTATCGCGATTCGAATCGTGAGTTCAGTATCGCCGTTTTTCGGTTCGAAAATCGTTACACCCCTAATATATATATATATTATATATATATATATATATATATATATATATATATATATATGAACATTTACAATGACCGTATCGCAATGACAGTATCGCGATTCGAAATCGCTGAGTTCAGTATCGCGGTTTTCGGTTCCAAAATCGTTACACCCCTAATATATATATATATATATATATATATATATATATATATAAAAAATATATATATATATATATATATATATATATATATTTGAGGGTGTACACCTGGGTTATGTTAAACAAATATAATTTGTTCATGTAACTTCAACATCATTGAATTAAGTAATTTTAAGCGGCCCAATTTAAGTAGCCTCAACGTGAAATTTTAAAGGCTTCCTGGCATGATTCAAGTATTTTTTTATATTAATTCATCCATTAATATTTCATTTATATTGATGACACATAATTCAATTGATAGACTATGTCTAACTATTTGCTAGCAGTAGCTTATATTAGCATCTTAAATGCTAAGATTTACATGTTCCTTCAACCAAAACTGTAGAAAAAATCAGTCAACAGCCAAATAAAATGCTTCACTCTTCTCCACAATGGTAAACCACTGAAATTTAAATGGTTCTAATAATTCCAATGTTATTGAACATTAGCACAATTACACACTATCGAGTCTTCCCCTTTCTAAATTTCTCCAAAAAAAAAACATAATATTAAATAACACTTAGTTTTAACATTTATTCTCTCTCAATTCAACCATATCGTCGCTGTCCGATGAAAACCGCGTATGTCCATTTTGACGATTTTGAGATTTTTCACGGATAGAATGTCCAGGTTCATTTCCGTATACAGCATGCGTCACATTATCTAAATGACCAATGAAAAGTTGTGAAATCATGTCATCTGATTTCCACGTATTTCCATTTGCTGTCAAAGCTGTCAATCACGCAGCGTATCTCCCATAGACAGTATGGTATCTCCCGCCCTGTGGAGGCATCTCGTCGGTCTCGTGAAGTTTCTGCGGTCTCGTCTCTGAGACCCCTACACCTGGTATTATAATGCGATCTGTATCCAGATAAGTTATCCGGATAATAAAAAAGACATGTTAATGCAAGGTATAAATACGTCGTGATCAGATTGTAATCGGATCTGCCTGACCATCTGGAGGTAGTCTGGCTCGCATTGTGTTCGGATCTTTACTAGGTGTAAACGCAATCTGGTTGAACCACATATGTATATTTTACTCCTCCCAAAAATGCTAAAAAAAATAAACGAGTGAGAGCGTTTTATATAGGCTATATGACACGTTATAGTCAGATATGACGGCGCTACTGCGACACGCATCACCGCAGATGAGCAGCTGCTTCAAAAGTGAAAGTAAGTCACAGAAGCAATCATCTTCACAATCACACAATCATCTTCAAGTAAAGAAACGAAGTGATCTTACACGGCAGGCTGTTGTGCCACACTCTCTTATTGATGTATTTCTTTGATATTGAAATTAGCTGATGATAAAATACAGCTCATATCTGTAATAAAATGCAGCTCATTTCCGACAAAATTACAGTAGGATTGTGTAAATAAAGTATCAGTCTAGCATCGCCATCCATGCCAGTGTATTGATTCATTGTCTCTTCATAGTTTGCAAGAGACATTTAATAAACCGAGCGTATTTAATAAACTGAGCGTAGCCTATTCATCTGTCAATATGAAACGCGATTTGGTCATTCTAATTAATGATCGGAAGAACGCGTATATCGGCCACCGTTACTATACAATATGCACGTATGTCCATTTAAACTCGATTTTGGGTCAAATGTGGATTATATCATGACACTGGCAAGAATATGGTAACATTTAAAGATGTTGTGCCAAGCATGACAACGCTACGTTCAGCTGCTTTTGAAATTACATGTTTTTTTCACTTCCTGAAAAGTAACCGTTTTGGACATACGCAAGTTTCATCGGGCAGCGACGATATGCAAAGCATGCTGGGAACTTACAAGCACTGCACAGTTACAGTTAAAGCAACACAAATCAATCATGTAATGCAACATAAACAGATTAAGTAAACTTAAATTGTACGTATTTGAGCAGAACACAATCAACTTAAAGGTATTGAAGGTCAGAATTTTATAAAAACTTTTTACCAAATTTGTTTAAACTTTCTATATATATCAATGCATAATTAATCTAAGTACTCTGAAAAAAAAAAGAGTATAAAAATCGAGTGACTCTAGACGTTTAATCTGCACTAAACGCAGCTCATTAGTTCGAACCGGGACGAAACAATGGGACAAAACAATTGGCTTAGGCGACTGTCACTCTCTCGCAACCATGGCAACCAGCCTTTTGCCACACAGGACCTGCCCACTTACGCGTATCCAGATCGTACCTGTTCGCGTGCTTGTTTGAGCTTGAAGATGCAAAACCCGACGCAGGTCCTCTTGTCTAAAAAGTGCTCCTTGCCCTGCACTTCAGACTACCCCGTCCTCGGCCTCTACTTCCTCAGACCCTAATAGCAAAATCCTCTGCTTCGCCCTCGACCACGGATCTGTCCTCGAGCTGACGATGCGGTACTTGCTGTCTTATACTGTCTATGGGTAACTTACTTGTCTCGGGTGTGTAGTCCTCATCAGAATCAACAATGCTTTCATCAAGCAAACCATATATATGTAATGAATCTTACATGAAATTCCTCTTCATCACAGTGTAAATGATGGTAATGGAAAAACGTGTATCATGCAACCTGTTTTTAGCTTTGCCAGATAACTAACTAGCTCGTTCAGCGAATCAATATTGTAAGCTTTACCAATATCAATATGCTAGCTTGATAGAGAGTAATAAAATCCAACTTATTTGTTTATCTTCATAATGATAGTTAAATTTTTTTATTTACATGTGTTTCTGACATGATGTCACTACATGCACTTCTTCCTCCCCTCTCCGCTCGTCTGAGGTAAATAATGCGTCTTTCAGCTCAGCCGTCGGAGTTGCGCGTTCATGTGTTTTGGGGGCGTGGCTTTGGAAGGAGCCAAGAAGGGAGGGGGTGAAGTGAATGGAAATAATGAGCTGTATTTAAAACAGTCGTGAGAGGTCTACAGACACTCGATTTTTATACTTTCTTTTTCAGAGTACTTAGATTTTAATTATGCATTGATATATACAGAAAGTTTAAAGAAATTTGGAAAAAAAGTTTTTTTTTTCAATTCTGACCTACACAACCTTTAAGTTTGGGCAAAATGGAAGTTGGCTCACACTATACTGCCACCCTCTGGATGAATTTTTTTAGTTAACATAAATGGGTTGTGTTTAGGATGCGTTAGGATTTTGTACTGTTAAGTTAAGACATAATTACATAAACCTTAATAGAAAAAAAATTAAAGTAAAAAAACACAATTATTGTAAGTAAGCTAAATATAAATATATTATGTTAAGTGCACAACCTTCCTAGTTAATTTTTTTGAGTGCACACACACTTACACAATATGTGTGTATCGCTGTATTGTGACTGTACACACACATATGTGTGTAAAGGTGATAAAGGTATTTGAAACAGCCGTGTAATGCCTCAGGTAGGCTATAATTACATGCTTAATAGCAATGTCCACTATACCCTATAAACCAATGTTTGTTTCCAATATGTAAAAAGCAGTAAAATTAGCCCATCATATCCTCAAATCCCCCAAAGCACTGAGTGTGAAATGTAAGCAATTAAAGGTTGTGAAGCATGGCTGCTCTGGGCAGTGGTGAATACACAATTGAGGGTGAAATAACAATTCAAGCAGGACACTGGAGGACCAAATACCAAGCAGCAGCCGTGTTATTTGATGCAATGAAAATGATGCAATATAGTCAGTGAGATAAGCAATGTGTTGCTAAATCTTATGTTTGATATGAGAGTCTGTGGCCTTTGTCAAAGAAAGCCGGCTGAGGTCAGAAAGAAATATACTGCTGGCAACTGGCTGAGACCGAAGGCTCACAACTAGCTCAAGGAACAAGACGGTTGTCTGGAAACACTGACCTGCACTTCCATCTATCTGTCAAGAACAGAAGAACATGGCGGTTTAATTGCTTTATACATTGTAGATTTACAGTGTAAATTTGAAGGATTTTCTTAGAAGTCAGGAATTTAAAAATAAAATAAAAAGTGCACGATAAGACCTTTCAAGAATATTCTGACATATTTCACTCAACATCTATTTACCAAATACGAATGTCAACCTTTTTCCTTTTTGTTAAATGTTATTTTTTTTTGTTTATTTTACCAGAAAAGAAAGTGCGAATAGTTCACTTTGCCAACTTTTAGGATTTGTTAAACAATTATGTTCTGATTGGCACACAAATTACTTGTCACTGGAAACTTTTTCGTGTTGCACTGCGTTTTTGACATTTATAAGACAGAAACATTTGAGGAAAATTGCAAGGCATTTCATTGTCATGTTGTCAGCACAGATATATAGCTTTTAAATGTCAAGAGCATTTATGTTCCATCACCTGTGAAAAATAATTGGTCAAAAAAAAAACTCTGGACTGAGGATGAATGACCTATCAAATGAATATATATTTTTTTCAAGCAGAAAAAAATAACAACAACCTAGTGCAGGGAAGAATAAAAAGGCATAGCTTAGAGAAAATGATTGAAAAAGATGAAACAATAATGAAACTCAAATAAAGATTGAGAAGGATAATCAATTTGACATTACCAACTGGCAGCATTTCCATCCAGAAAACTGCTTTATCAGTCAAAATGACAACAGATAATGATTGTGTGTTTTTGTGTCAGCTGCTTCAGACTCTTCATCTGGAGTAACAAATCAAGTTTTACTTTTTAAATGTTTTCTCAATGTAATTATTCAGACAATTCTTTGACAATGATGATGCATGACCCATGTTAGCACACGGCTCATGCAAATCTATAATCTGACTACTCCCCCTGTAGTCAATAATTTTATCCCTTAAAGGGATAGTTTACTTTGAAATTAATTTTGGTATTACTGTGAAATTAATTTTTAGTAGTGACAGATCTAAACATATTCAGATATACAGGAAATCGCAATGGAAGACGATTTCGATATATAAACAGACAACGTTGAATTTTTTTCACAACCATATTTAGATCACTTCGGAGCTTGACCGAAGCGTCTGTGCCTTTAGATCCCTTGGACATGGCTGTGGTTACAAGAGGTAAAAACTAGGGATGTCCTGATCCGATACTCAGGATCGGATCTGGTTCCGATACTGCCATTTTGCCGGATCGGGTATCAATCAGACGAGGCCGATCCAAATCCAATATTGTGCGTATAGGGCCTATACTATTATGTGTTATTGTTAAGCCCCACAAAAATTCTGAAAGTACCATAACGTTTTCGTGCACTCTATTATACAGTAAGTGTTCTGAAGCCATTATGTGAGAGATAAATAATTATCTAAGTCATTAAATTCAAGATACACGTAAACTTTTCCCTCCGTTGCAGCTGTCATTCTGCATTCAGCACTCAAACAGCGCGTTGTGTTCGGTTACGGTCAATGATGAAACTATCTTCAAGATGATTCAATGTTAACGAATTATCAATGTTCAAAGTCAATGTTACTATTATACTTGATAAAGGTACACTACCGGTTAAAAGTTTAAGATCGGTAAGATTTTTTATGTTTTTAAAAGAAGTCTCTTCTGCTCACCAAGATTGCAATTTTTTGATAAAAAATACACAAAAAACACAGTAATATTGTGAAATATTATGACAATTTAAAATGACTTTTTTATGTTAATATATACTAAAATGTAATTTATTCCTCTGAAAAAATGTTTTTTTTTATGCTCCAAAAACATGTATGATTATTATCCATGTTAAAAAAAAAAACAACAGTTTTTTACATTTTTATTTCAGGATTCTTTAATGAATAGAAAGTTTAAAGAACAGCATTATATTTAATTAGAATCTTTTCTAACATTATAAATGTCTTTACTGTAACTTTTGATCAATGTAACTCATCCTTGATGAATAGAAGTATTGATTTCTTATTTATTTCCCCCAAAAATAAAATACAAATTCTTACTGACCCCAAACTTTTTAAAGGGTAGTGTTTAATGTAACAAACAGCTTTCCATTTCAGATAAATGCTGTTCTTTTGAACTTTCTATTCATTAAAGAATCCTGAAATAAAAATGTAAAAAACTGTTTTCAACATGGATAATAATCATACATGTTTTTGGAGCATAAACATAAAAAAGTCATTTTAAATTGTCATAATATTTCACAATATTACTGTGTTTTTTGTGTATTTTTTATAAAAAAAATTGCAGCCTTGGTGAGCATATATGTTTTTGAATAAAGCAACTTTATCTTGCTGGACTTTATTGCTGTAACTTAATCGTGTTACTTTCTACCAGATGTACGGGACGATGCTCGGTTAGATCACAACACTAGAGTCAGAGCACTATAAATGTTCTTCACGTGCACAGTAACTAAAATTTAAAACTGTTAAAAGAAAAGGCTCAACAAACAATTGCGTAAATAGATACTGTAATACACTGTCCATCAATATGTATTTCCTTTGTGCTTTGAACCCCTTCAATGCAGAGTGCGGACTCGACGCGCTGTAACTCTGTGTGGCTTCAAGCGCATCGTTCTCCGCTTGGGATGCGCATAAGTGCTTTGTGGCCTACTGTATTGAAGCGTTTCACATCATGCAGTGACTCAATTAAAGCTTATTAATAGCCTTTCTCGTTCTGTCCTATCTATCATATGTTGCTGCCTCATTAAACAGCTGTGCTATGCATTTAAAACATGTTGTCTCAATTTTATAGTAGCCTTGGCTATATCTAAAATAAGTATCTTTCTGATTTTTGTTATCTTGTCATAGATTATGATCATATATTTTGGGGATTTGTTGTTTATCTTTACTAGCGCAAAATGCCCGTGCAAAATGTATGCAGTGTGAGAGGGGGAGTGGCCAATGTGTGCTTCTTCTAGCGATATATTCAGCGATATATTTTGCATTTCTAATCCAAACAACGTCAAACTCAGCACTGCACTTACTCGTACCCGTAGCAAGACACTTGTCAAGTTTGAGATCCATCGGACTAACAGTTCAGAGATATGCGATTAAAAGACAGACACTCAAACAGACAGACAGACAGACGTTCCTGTAATTTATAGATAGATGAAGCTGTCTGTGTATTAAGTAGATTGTGTTTAACACACACAAGAGTGATAATCAGTTCAACACACAGTTATAGAAATTCTACTTGATTTACCCTCTGATGGTCCTCGGTCACTTCTGACCGAAATAATTTTCTGTTTTGAATTATTAAAAATCACAGCTTCATCGGAAGTTTATGATACTTGGTGACTTTTTTGGCATTTGGTATGTAAATTCAAAAAAAAATGTAGGTCATGATCCGAGCATGCTAAGTGGTCGTAAAAAAAATAGTCACACTCGTGGTCTTCGGTCAAAAATGACCGACCCATGGGAAATGAATGGGAAATTTTCACACACAAACCGTTCGTTAGGCTTAAAAAAAAAAAAAAAAAAAAAAAAAACGTTTTCACACAGAAACTGTTCGTTAGGCTTGAAAAAAAAAATCTTCTTGCCTTAAAATAGCTTGCATGTAACTCTACACCCTTGCCTCATAGTGTATGCAATTCTATGAATATGCAAAGTAGCCCCGCCTCCACTCACTCACACCAGCTCAGAGATATCACACATTGACGTGATTGGTTACTAGGTAGTTTGTGACGTCAGAATCACCAGCGATATCAAACCACAATTTCGAGGTCCCTGCTGTTTTAAGGAGAAAATACTGACTTATGAATTTGCACGTTTTGTCTTAAAGCATATTAAAAACACCACTTAGAAATATAAACAACATTAAAAGCTTAATTTTCACCACTTTAAATGATAAGATACAAAAACTAGGGGTGTCAGTTTAACCAGGACAGTCATCCAGGATCAACCTTAAATGCATTGCCGAAGATATTAGTGACATGAATGGAAACTAAATGTTGGTGACAATTCAAGTGCATGGCAGCATTGTCACTCATATTAATTGGCCAAATTGAATACAAATGGATTAAATATTTAAAACATGACTGATAAAAGCACATTTCCATTTAAAACTGTAATTATGCTCAATATTTGAGACTGAACTTCCTTCTGTTAACAGGATTATTTTTTCTCATTTCAGTTATCTCGCTTTCATTTGGTTTGTCACAGCATCCAACCTGAATGGAAAAGCACACCTGCGACCATATTCACACACACATACACACACACACAATCTGTTTGAGCACAAAAGAATAGAATAGGATATGTTTTGTGTAGAAGTAGTTTGTTTTAATTTTTTGGCATTGTGGTTGAAAAACTGATTAGCTATCCAATTAAATCCTAGTCTGGAAATCAAAACCAGGATCCTAAAATGAAATTTATTGTTGTGAAATTGAAGTTTATGCTAACGTATTATGCCAAGACATTATCTTCTACCTATTTTCCTGAATGCATGTATTATTTCAGGCTTTCAGGACATATTGTGAAATAATATTAGAAATGAATAGGAAAATAAATAGGAGTGACTGCCATGGTTACAGTCTTTTAAGATTTAAGATGCTGATTTAATCAGCATCTTAAATCTTAAAAGACTATCATCAGTGGCAGTCACTCCTATTATTTTCCTATTCATTTCTAATATTATTTCACAATATGTCCTGAAAGCCTGAAATAATACATGCATTCAGGAAAATAGGTAGAAGATAATGTCTTGGCATAATACGTTAGCATAAACTTCAATTTCACAACAATAAATTTCATTTTAGGATCCTGGTTTTGATTTCCAGACTAGGATTTAATTGGATAGCTAATCAGTTTTTCAACCACAATGCCAAAAAATTAAAACAAACTACTTCTACACAAAACATATCCTATTCTATTCTTTTGTGCTCAAACAGATTGTGTGTGTGTGTATGTGTGTGTGAATATGGTCGCAGGTGTGCTTTTCCATTCAGGTTGGATGCTGTGACAAACCAAATGAAAGCGAGATAACTGAAATGAGAAAAAAATAATCCTGTTAACAGAAGGAAGTTCAGTCTCAAATATTGAGCATAATTACAGTTTTAAATGGAAATGTGCTTTTATCAGTCATGTTTTAAATATTTAATCCATTTGTATTCAATTTGGCCAATTAATATGAGTGACAATGCTGCCATGCACTTGAATTGTCACCAACATTTAGTTTCCATTCATGTCACTAATATCTTCGGCAATGCATTTAAGGTTGATCCTGGATGACTGTCCTGGTTAAACTGACACCCCTAGTTTTTGTATCTTATCATTTAAAGTGGTGAAAATTAAGCTTTTAATGTTGTTTATATTTCTAAGTGGTGTTTTTAATATGCTTTAAGACAAAACGTGCAAATTCATAAGTCAGTATTTTCTCCTTAAAACAGCAGGGACCTCGAAATTGTGGTTTGATATCGCTGGTGATTCTGACGTCACAAACTACCTAGTAACCAATCACGTCAATGTGTGATATCTCTGAGCTGGTGTGAGTGAGTGGAGGCGGGGCTACTTTGCATATTCATAGAATTGCATACACTATGAGGCAAGGGTGTAGAGTTACATGCAAGCTATTTTAAGGCAAGAAGATTTTTTTTTTCAAGCCTAACGAACAGTTTCTGTGTGAAAACGTTTTTTTTTTTTTTTTTTTTTTTTTTAAGCCTAACGAACGGTTTGTGTGTGAAAATTTCCCATTCATTTCCCATGGGTCGGTCATTTTTGACCGAAGACCACGAGTGTGACTATTTTTTTTACGACCACTTAGCATGCTCGGATCATGACCTACATTTTTTTTTGAATTTACATACCAAATGCCAAAAAAGTCACCAAGTATCATAAACTTCCGATGAAGCTGTGATTTTTAATAATTCAAAACAGAAAATTATTTCGGTCAGAAGTGACCGAGGACCATCAGAGGGTAAATCAAGTAGAATTTCTATAACTGTGTGTTGAACTGATTATCACTCTTGTGTGTGTTAAACACAATCTACTTAATACACAGACAGCTTCATCTATCTATAAATTACAGGAACGTCTGTCTGTCTGTCTGTTTGAGTGTCTGTCTTTTAATCGCATATCTCTGAACTGTTAGTCCGATGGATCTCAAACTTGACAAGTGTCTTGCTACGGGTACGAGTAAGTGCAGTGCTGAGTTTGACGTTGTTTGGATTAGAAATGCAAAATATATCGCTGAATATATCGCTAGAAGAAGCACACATTGGCCACTCCCCCTCTCACACTGCATACATTTTGCACGGGCATTTTGCGCTAGTAAAGATAAACAACAAATCCCCAAAATATATGATCATAATCTATGACAAGATAACAAAAATCAGAAAGATACTTATTTTAGATATAGCCAAGGCTACTATAAAATTGAGACAACATGTTTTAAATGCATAGCACAGCTGTTTAATGAGGCAGCAACATATGATAGATAGGACAGAACGAGAAAGGCTATTAATAAGCTTTAATTGAGTCACTGCATGATGTGAAACGCTTCAATACAGTAGGCCACAAAGCAGCTTATGCGCATCCCAAGCGGAGAACGATGCGCTTGAAGCCACACAGAGTTACAGCGCGCCGAGTCCGCACTCTGCATTGAAGGGGTTCAAAGCACAAAGGAAATACATATTGATGGACAGTGTATTACAGTATCTATTTACGCAATTGTTTGTTGAGCCTTTTCTTTTAACAGTTTTAAATTTTAGTTACTGTGCACGTGAAGAACATTTATAGTGCTCTGACTCTAGTGTTGTGATTTAACCAGACACGTCCCGTACACCTGGTAGAAAGTAACACGATTAAGTTACAGCAATAAAGTCCAGCAAGATAAAGTTGCTTTATTCAAAAACATATATGCTCACCAAGGCTGCAATTTTTTTTATAAAAAATACACAAAAAACACAGTAATATTGTGAAATATTATGACAATTTAAAATGACTTTTTTATGTTTATGCTCCAAAAACATGTATGATTATTATCCATGTTGAAAACAGTTTTTTACATTTTTATTTCAGGATTCTTTAATGAATAGAAAGTTCAAAAGAACAGCATTTATCTGAAATGGAAAGCTGTTTGTTACATTAAACACTACCCTTTAAAAAGTTTGGGGTCAGTAAGAATTTGTATTTTATTTTTGGGGGAAATAAATAAGAAATCAATACTTCTATTCATCAAGGATGAGTTACATTGATCAAAAGTTACAGTAAAGACATTTATAATGTTAGAAAAGATTCTAATTAAATATAATGCTGTTCTTTAAACTTTCTATTCATTAAAGAATCCTGAAATAAAAATGTAAAAAACTGTTGTTTTTTTTTTTAACATGGATAATAATCATACATGTTTTTGGAGCATAAAAAAAAACATTTTTTCAGAGGAATAAATTACATTTTAGTATATATTAACATAAAAAAGTCATTTTAAATTGTCATAATATTTCACAATATTACTGTGTTTTTTGTGTATTTTTTATCAAAAAATTGCAATCTTGGTGAGCAGAAGAGACTTCTTTTAAAAACATAAAAAATCTTACCGATCTTAAACTTTTAACCGGTAGTGTACCTTTATCAAGTATAATAGTAACATTGACTTTGAACATTGATAATTCGTTAACATTGAATCATCTTGAAGATAGTTTCATCATTGACGGTAACCGAACACAACGCGCTGTTTGAGTGCTGAATGCAGAATGACAGCTGCAACGGAGGGAAAAGTTTACGTGTATCTTGAATTTAATGACTTAGATAATTATTTATCTCTCACATAATGGCTTCAGAACACTTACTGTATAATAGAGTGCACGAAAACGTTATGGTACTTTCAGAATTTTTGTGGGGCTTAACAATAACACATAATAGTATAGGCCCTATACGCACAATATTGGATTTGGATCGGCCTCGTCTGATTGATACCCGATCCGGCAAAATGGCAGTATCGGAACCAGATCCGATCCTGAGTATCGGATCAGGACATCCCTAGTTTTTACCTCTTGTAACCACAGCCATGTCCAAGGGATCTAAAGGCGCAGACGCTTCGGTCAAGCTCCGAAGTGATCTAAATATGGTTGTGAAAAAAATTCAACGTTGTCTGTTTATATATCGAAATCGTCTTCCATTGCGATTTCCTGTATATCTGAATATGTTTAGATCTGTCACTACTAAAAATTAATTTCACAGTAATACCAAAATTAATTTCAAAGTAAACTATCCCTTTAAGGGATAAAATTATTGACTACAGGGGGAGTTTAAGATTGTTAACTGATTTGCATGAGCCGTGTGCTAACATGGGTCATGCATCATCATTGTCAAAGAATTGTCTGAATAATTACATTGAGAAAACATTTAAAAAGTAAAACTTGATTTGTTACTCCAGATGAAGAGTCTGAAGCAGCTGACACAAAAACACACAATCATTATCTGTTGTCATTTTGACTGATAAAGCAGTTTTCTGGATGGAAATGCTGCCAGTTGGTAATGTCAAATTGATTATCCTTCTCAATCTTTATTTGAGTTTCATTATTGTTTCATCTTTTTCAATCATTTTCTCTAAGCTATGCCTTTTTATTCTTCCCTGCACTAGGTTGTTGTTATTTTTTTCTGCTTGAAAAAAATATATATTCATTTGATAGGTCATTCATCCTCAGTCCAGAGTTTTTTTTTTGACCAATTATTTTTCACAGGTGATGGAACATAAATGCTCTTGACATTTAAAAGCTATATATCTGTGCTGACAACATGACAATGAAATGCCTTGCAATTTTCCTCAAATGTTTCTGTCTTATAAATGTCAAAAACGCAGTGCAACACGAAAAAGTTTCCAGTGACAAGTAATTTGTGTGCCAATCAGAACATAATTGTTTAACAAATCCTAAAAGTTGGCAAAGTGAACTATTCGCACTTTCTTTTCTGGTAAAATAAACAAAAAAAAATAACATTTAACAAAAAGGAAAAAGGTTGACATTCGTATTTGGTAAATAGATCTTGAGTGAAATATGTCAGAATATTCTTGAAAGGTCTTATCGTGCACTTTTTATTTTATTTTTAAATTCCTGACTTCTAAGAAAATCCTTCAAATTTACACTGTAAATCTACAATGTATAAAGCAATTAAACCGCCATGTTCTTCTGTTCTTGACAGATAGATGGAAGTGCAGGTCAGTGTTTCCAGACAACCGTCTTGTTCCTTGAGCTAGTTGTGAGCCTTCGGTCTCAGCCAGTTGCCAGCAGTATATTTCTTTCTGACCTCAGCCGGCTTTCTTTGACAAAGGCCACAGACTCTCATATCAAACATAAGATTTAGCAACACATTGCTTATCTCACTGACTATATTGCATCATTTTCATTGCATCAAATAACACGGCTGCTGCTTGGTATTTGGTCCTCCAGTGTCCTGCTTGAATTGTTATTTCACCCTCAATTGTGTATTCACCACTGCCCAGAGCAGCCATGCTTCACAACCTTTAATTGCTTACATTTCACACTCAGTGCTTTGGGGGATTTGAGGATATGATGGGCTAATTTTACTGCTTTTTACATATTGGAAACAAACATTGGTTTATAGGGTATAGTGGACATTGCTATTAAGCATGTAATTATAGCCTACCTGAGGCATTACACGGCTGTTTCAAATACCTTTATCACCTTTACACACATATGTGTGTGTACAGTCACAATACAGCGATACACACATATTGTGTAAGTGTGTGTGCACTCAAAAAAATTAACTAGGAAGGTTGTGCACTTAACATAATATATTTATATTTAGCTTACTTACAATAATTGTGTTTTTTTACTTTAATTTTTTTTCTATTAAGGTTTATGTAATTATGTCTTAACTTAACAGTACAAAATCCTAACGCATCCTAAACACAACCCATTTATGTTAACTAAAAAAATTCATCCAGAGGGTGGCAGTATAGTGTGAGCCAACTTCCATTTTGCCCAAACTTAAAGGTTGTGTAGGTCAGAATTGAAAAAAAAAACTTTTTTTCCAAATTTCTTTAAACTTTCTGTATATATCAATGCATAATTAAAATCTAAGTACTCTGAAAAAGAAAGTATAAAAATCGAGTGTCTGTAGACCTCTCACGACTGTTTTAAATACAGCTCATTATTTCCATTCACTTCACCCCCTCCCTTCTTGGCTCCTTCCAAAGCCACGCCCCCAAAACACATGAACGCGCAACTCCGACAGCTGAGCTGAAAGACGCATTATTTACCTCAGACGAGCGGAGAGGGGAGGAAGAAGTGCATGTAGTGACATCATGTCAGAAACACATGTAAATAAAAAAATTTAACTATCATTATGAAGATAAACAAATAAGTTGGATTTTATTACTCTCTATCAAGCTAGCATATTGATATTGGTAAAGCTTACAATATTGATTCGCTGAACGAGCTAGTTAGTTATCTGGCAAAGCTAAAAACAGGTTGCATGATACACGTTTTTCCATTACCATCATTTACACTGTGATGAAGAGGAATTTCATGTAAGATTCATTACATATATGGTGTTCTGCATGTAAGAGTTTGCTTGATGAAAGCATTGTTGATTCTGATGAGGACTACACACCCGAGACAAGTAAGTTACCCATAGACAGTATAAGACAGCAAGTACCGCATCGTCAGCTCGAGGACAGATCCGTGGTCGAGGGCGAAGCAGAGGATTTTGCTATTAGGGTCCGAGGAAGTAGAGGCCGAGGACGGGGTAGTCGAAGTGCAGGGCAAGGAGCACTTTTTAGACAAGAGGACCTGCGTCGGGTTTTGCATCTTCAAGCTCAAACAAGCACGCGAACAGGTACGATCTGGATACGCGTAAGTGGGCAGGTCCTGTGTGGCAAAAGGCTGGTTGCCATGGTTGCGAGAGAGTGACAGTCGCCTAAGCCAATTGTTTCGTCCCATTGTTTCGTCCCGGTTCGAACTAATGAGCTGCGTTTAGTGCAGATTAAACGTCTAGAGTCACTCGATTTTTATACTCTTTTTTTTTTCAGAGTACTTAGATTAATTATGCATTGATATATATAGAAAGTTTAAACAAATTTGGTAAAAAGTTTTTATAAAATTCTGACCTTCAATACCTTTAAGTTGATTGTGTTCTGCTCAAATACGTACAATTTAAGTTTACTTAATCTGTTTATGTTGCATTACATGATTGATTTGTGTTGCTTTAACTGTAACTGTGCAGTGCTTGTAAGTTCCCAGCATGCTTTGCATATCGTCGCTGCCCGATGAAACTTGCGTATGTCCAAAACGGTTACTTTTCAGGAAGTGAAAAAAACATGTAATTTCAAAAGCAGCTGAACGTAGCGTTGTCATGCTTGGCACAACATCTTTAAATGTAACCATATTCTTGCCAGTGTCATGATATAATCCACATTTGACCCAAAATCGAGTTTAAATGGACATACGTGCATATTGTATAGTAACGGTGGCCGATATACGCGTTCTCCGATCATTAATTAGAATGACCAAATCGCGTTTCATATTGACAGATGAATAGGCTACGCTCAGTTTATTAAATACGCTCGGTTTATTAAATGTCTCTTGCAAACTATGAAGAGACAATGAATCAATACACTGGCATGGATGGCGATGCTAGACTGATACTTTATTTACACAATCCTACTGTAATTTTGTCGGAAATGAGCTGCATTTTATTACAGATATGAGCTGTATTTTATCATCAGCTAATTTCAATATCAAAGAAATACATCAATAAGAGAGTGTGGCACAACAGCCTGCCGTGTAAGATCACTTCGTTTCTTTACTTGAAGATGATTGTGTGATTGTGAAGATGATTGCTTCTGTGACTTACTTTCACTTTTGAAGCAGCTGCTCATCTGCGGTGATGCGTGTCGCAGTAGCGCCGTCATATCTGACTATAACGTGTCATATAGCCTATATAAAACGCTCTCACTCGTTTATTTTTTTTAGCATTTTTGGGAGGAGTAAAATATACATATGTGGTTCAACCAGATTGCGTTTACACCTAGTAAAGATCCGAACACAATGCGAGCCAGACTACCTCCAGATGGTCAGGCAGATCCGATTACAATCTGATCACGACGTATTTATACCTTGCATTAACATGTCTTTTTTATTATCCGGATAACTTATCTGGATACAGATCGCATTATAATACCAGGTGTCAGGGGTCTCAGAGACGAGACCGCAGAAACTTCACGAGACCGCGAGATGCCTCCACAGGGCGGGGAGATACCATACTGTCTATGGGAGATACGCTGCGTGATTGACAGCTTTGACAGCAAATGGAAATACGTGGAAATCAGATGACATGATTTCACAACTTTTCATTGGTCATTTAGATAATGTGACGCATGCTGTATACGGAAATGAACCTGGACATTCTATCCGTGAAAAAATCTCAAAATCGTCAAAATGGACATACGCGGTTTTCATCGGACAGCGACGATATGGTTGAATTGAGAGAGAATAAATGTTAAAACTAAGTGTTATTTAATATTATGTTTTTTTTTTGGAGAAATTTAGAAAGGGGAAGAACTCGATAGTGTGTAATTGTGCTAATGTTCAATAACATTGGAATTATTAGAACCATTTAAATTTCAGTGGTTTACCATTGTGGAGAAGAGTGAAGCATTTTATTTGGCTGTTGACTGATTTTTTCTACAGTTTTGGTTGAAGGAACATGTAAATCTTAGCATTTAAGATGCTAATATAAGCTACTGCTAGCAAATAGTTAGACATAGTCTATCAATTGAATTATGTGTCATCAATATAAATGAAATATTAATGGATGAATTAATATAAAAAAATACTTGAATCATGCCAGGAAGCCTTTAAAATTTCACGTTGAGGCTACTTAAATTGGGCCGCTTAAAATTACTTAATTCAATGATGTTGAAGTTACATGAACAAATTATATTTGTTTAACATAACCCAGGTGTACACCCTCAAATATATATATATATATATATATATATATATATATTTTTTATATATATATATATATATATATATATATATATATATATTAGGGGTGTAACGATTTTGGAACCGAAAACCGCGATACTGAACTCAGCGATTTCGAATCGCGATACTGTCATTGCGATACGGTCATTGTAAATGTTCATATATATATATATATATATATATATATATATATATATATAATATATATATATATTAGGGGTGTAACGATTTTCGAACCGAAAAACGGCGATACTGAACTCACGATTCGAATCGCGATACTGTCATTGCGTACCGAACACGCCCCGCCCCCTGCTACCACGGCCCCCCCAGCCCGGCTCAATAGACCTCATGTCTTATGTATACAGTACACAACGAATTCAGTTTTGTAGCCTAGCCACAATTAACACCAAATAACAAGCTCTGTGTTGTTACTTTCGATAACAAGCATGGTTTAATCTTTCCAATTCTGTCTATTTGATCACGAAAATGAAACAATAAATGGCGTTTTGGCGCTCTTTGATGTGACGTGACAGATCGCTGTGGGCTTACTCTTAACCAGAGAAATGTCTAATTGAAGAGAATTGGCACTGGCTGGTAACTTCCGGGTTCTGGACTGGCTGCAGTAACACGTCTCTGTCCATGCGGGGGCGCTCAGCGGTCGAGTGCAGAATGAATGATAGTCAATGGGGTTTCACCTCCAGAAATCCACTTTTCTCAGGATGTAATTTTTTGTCAAGTATTTTGAAAGTTGCATTCAAAAGAGAGGGCTAAGATAATACACTCAAATGAAAATTGCATTTTTAAGTTCACTTATCTGTTCTAAAATTCCGTTCAAAAATGTGATGACGTCACACAATAGCAGAATGCTAGCGTGTTCCGGCCAACAACGGCCTAATCTGTAAAAAATCAAAAGGACATAAGTACTCATTCATTAGTTTTTTGGCCTATAATCTATATTGAACTTGCGGAATCAACAATAAAATCTATGTTAATTTAACGACAAGCAGGTGAAAGAGACACATTTAGCCATTTAGCCCCATAGACTCCCATTCATTCTGCTCTCGCCGCGATCACCTCCAGTGGAATTCTAATGGAACTGCAACCAAGATGATACACAATGGGGCTAATAGGAAGTGCCAAGGCTCTCCGTTAGACGGGCTCTGCTCTAAATAGACCTTATGTAGCCCCGCCCCTTTTCAGTGCTGCGCTCGTTGTCTTTTGCCTTCCGGTCTGTATTTTGACAGTGATCTTGCATAGGTATGAATGAACTGCTCGTAAAAAAATTCCTGGTCAACATTTGTTAAGACATCCGCTTTACAATGCTTATGATAAACATTACAATGCTCATGATACCTTTTGTTAACTCTACAATAAGTAAATCCACTTCACCAGCTAATTATTCCTCGACAGCGATGTCATAGAAATATACTGAGCCACCGCGAAACCGGAAGTTCAAAGACAATATTCTGCAGATGACGGCTCCCACGTTTCTCTGGTGCATAAGGTCTATAGGCTCCTCATTTCAAGCATAGACAGTAAAAGAAATGGACACAGTGACCCCGTTGATTTCAACGGAGAGAGCTGAAGCTCAACATGGGCACTCACTTCCTGATAGCCAAGCGTTCTGCGCAGGCTCAACGACGTAGATGTCATGTGAGCAAACTAACTGACAGTTGTAAATCGTCTAGTAGCTGTGCCTACACAAATTTTAATCGTGCACAGAGACGGCGAAGCGCGACCTGAAGCAACTTTTTGTAAGTATTCTGATTAATTATTTTGTCATTTTGCTCCGATCTATGCCATGGGCTGACTTTAAGACAGTAAAAGATTGCCTGCAAGGCTGTGCGAGCTTCTCTTCTTGTCTATACGGTAACTTCTCCACTGCGCGACGGACAGTCGAATGGTTATGACGCAATTTTTAGCCTATTTTTACAAGAACGGCTTCTACGGGGCCATAACGTAACATACAAAGTAATGGAGCCTTTTATACATTGCAGTGTTTCTTTAGAAATAAATAATGGACAAATGGAGTCTTTGGACGCCTTAAATGTAAAGTTATTCGCTGTCAAAGTGACGCCAAAATGAATGGGAGTCAATGGGATGCTAACAGCAGGAGATAGCTACAATGGCGGCCCCTTGAGGCAGCTTCAGCTTCCGCCTGATGGATTAACCCCCTTGATTTCAAGCGGCAGCGCGTGTGCACGAGTAAAACGCGATCATCTCTTCCTCAGTTACAGAAAAGACACCTGAAGGTATGTTGAAAGATACAGTATACTTACTGAAAGGCATCATAACTCGTGTAATCGCTCAATCATTGTTTCAGCCGCGGAAAGACGTCAATAAAACAGCATAGCTTGTCATTAGCATTATATTTACCTCAACAGGCAAGTGATTCAGTGTCCACAACGTCCTATAAATGAACTCTTGCACTAAATAAATGCACTATGTATATTATATTTTGCTTAACCTGTTTATGATATCTTGATTATTTAATGTAGCCTATGTTTAAAATATCTTTCATGAAAATTACAACTGTGTAAATTATTATATACAACAACAAATAAGAGTAAAAACACAAGTTAATGCAAAAACTGCCTTATGTTCAGTTTACATGTTTTCATACAATGTGTTGTGTGTTTATTATATCAAAAAATAAATAAATAGCATCTGAATTTAGGTTAAAAGTCTACAACCTTTAATGTTATAGTAATCATGTGCGGCTCCCTATATAGTTTACAGCATTAGCAGATTTTTTTTTAATCCTTGTAAAATGTTTAATTGTAATTAAATTAATTTAAAGACAAAGACCTTTTTTTTTCACTAAACCACTGATTAAAAAGAAAGAAAAAAAAGCCATTTTAGCTTTAAAACCGATCCGAAATCGAACCGAGACGTCAAAACCGTGGGAAAACCAAACCGTCAGTTTTGTGTATCGTTACACCCCTAATGTATGTATGTATGTATGTATGTGTGTATGTATGTGTGTATGTGAGTGTGTGTAAGCAATAAGGTACGAGAGGCTGTGCTGTATGGTGAATAAGTCACACCTGCAACTCCTTCAGTCATTACTTATTCACGATGCAACGGAAAAAAACGGTTACCACACAATACAAATTTAAACCCAATAATATACATCAATGCAAGTTTCATGACATAAAATCACTAAAAAGCCTTCCTTCCACTGGAAAAAATAGTCCCGGACCATCACCATCACCAGAAGTTATGTTTTTTTGCCTTTAGATGGCAGCAAAGACGCTCTTTTATGAGTGAGTCAGTTAGTATAGAAGACTTTTATGTTGAAAGGACTGAAACTTGTGATTGTGAACACTGAGAAGCTAGACGCAACTAAAAGTTTACTAGTGTGTCAAGGCACGGGAAAACACCAACCTTTAAAAGGACAAAATATTGCAGCGGACATTCAAATGAATTATTTATTTATTTTTTTTTGAATAGGACTGACCTGAAGGAAAAAACAAAGTTTACGTTGCTTGGAGTGTTGTAGTTCGGAATAATACACTATTGACCAATCAGAATCAAAGACAGGAACTAACCATTTTATAAATATATTTATACAACAGTTCTTTCTCAGGGATGCTCCGTTCGATCGGCCAGAGATCGGTATCTGGCTGATCATAACAATTTTTGACTCGATCGGTACTCACTAACTTGGCCGATCTTACAAACCGATCGCGATTTGATGACGTCAACGCGTTAAGGACGTACGTGATACTTATATTGGAGAATGTTTAATTAAACCTTATTTGTTGCATCAGACTTCTCCATGTTGGAGTTTAAATGTTTCTATTTTTTATTTCTTTAACATTGAATGAACAATGTTTAATTAAACCTAATGAGTTGTATCAAACCACTTCAATTTGTTCTTTTAGGAGTTTAAATGTTGTTTGATTTTTTATTTATTTATTTTGTCCTGCTCAGACTTGTATTGGACGATGTTTAAGTTACATCAGACTTCTCCATTTTAGGAGACTAAATGTTTATTTTGTCCTCCACAGTATTGGACAATGTTTAAATAAACCTTATGAGCTGCATTAAACTGTTCCATTTAGTTTATTTGTCTTATATTAAGTCAATTAAGCATCGAAATTGGATCTGATTCTCGGCCGATCACCATGACAAGAAATCGGTACTCGGTATCTGGCTGCAAAAATCCTGATCGGAGCATCCCTAGTTCTTTCTGGTTCTCAAATCTGATTGACTGAGAGCCTTTTCCAGCCATGTGATATTCACTCAGTAACAGCACTCTTAACTGTTTCACCGTTTTTTGGGGGGTTTTTTTGGCCGGAAACTGAAGCTTCCCCTGGGGGCCGCCATTGTAGCAGACAGACCTTCACCTGCGGTTCAGCGTTCCCTTGACTCCCGTTCATTTTACCATCACTTTGACAGCAAATAACTTTACAACTGAGGCGTCCACTTCATTTGTCCATTATTTATTTCTAAAGAAAATGACAATGTATAAAAGGCTTTATTACCTTGTATCTTACGTTACGCCCCTGTAGAAGCAGTTTTTGTAAAATAGGCTAACGATTGGTCATAACCACGCGACTCTGTCGCACAGAAATGACTGGCTGGAAGTAGCCATCAGAGGATGGATACATGGTGGCCATAAAGGGATAGACATGGTCAAAAACAATGCTCGGGTTAGCCGTAGCATTTAAATGATACTCAATTGGCACTAAGGAGCCTAAAGTGTGCCAAGAAAACATCCCTCACACCATTACACCACCACCACCAGCCTGCACAGTGGTAACAAGGCATGATGGATCCATGTTCTCATTCTGTTTACGCCAAATTCTGACTCTACCTTCTGAATGTCTCAACAGAAATCGAGACTCATCAGACCAGGACACATTTTTCCAGTCTTGAACTGTCCAAATTTTGGTGAGCTCTTGCAAATTGTAGCCTCTTTTTCCTATTTGTAGTGGAGATGAGTGGTACCCGGTGGGGTCTTCTGCTGTTGTAGCCCATCCGCCTCATGGATGTGTGTGTTGTGGCTTCATAAATGCTTTGCTGCATACCTCGGTTGTAACGAGTGGTTATTTCAGTCAAAGTTGCTCTTCTAGCATCAACAAGGCATTTTTGCCCACAGGACTGCTGCATACTGGATGTTTTTCCCTTTTCACACCACTCTTTGTAAACCCTAGAAGTTTTTTTGTGAGTGTGTATGTTTACAAACTTTTATGTTTGATGCAATTAATCACGATAAAACAATTTGACAGCACTGATTTTGATTTAATAATAATCATCATAAATGTAATTTTCAATGGGTCAGAAACAATGGCCTAAAATAAATCTCTTTCCATAATTTGGAAGGAGATTTTCACTATGGGTTCTGAAAGAAAGGTTTGAGTTGCTCTGAAAGGATGGTTTGCTTAAAAATAATGTATTATCATGCAGTCTTACTTTCATATTTCTCTGTGACTTCAGAGTCTGAATTTCTCCTGTATTATTCATAAGGCGTTGTCTTATCTTTAGGCTGGTATTTCTGCACATGACATTTGTCATACAAGCAATAATCACAAATGTGAATGTGACATGGACTTGTGTGCTTCCTCACTGACAGAGTCTTTAGCTACAGGTCACCGTCCGCTACGTTTTTAAATGAGGATATTTTTAAAAAGCTGAATTGCGAGCAGTGTTTGTGTTGCTGTGTGAATCAGGACAGGCTTTTCTCACATAACCCTCCGTTGGACAGGCTTGATAAGAGTCCCTACGGGACAGGGAGCCTTTGACCGTGAAAAGAAATATGTAATCTCTCACCAAAATCGATTTTATAACCAGCAGAAATCGAAGAACAAGGAGCGTTCACATCCTATGTTTGACAAGAGATAAGAAATCGACCCCACTAAGGGCTCTCCATCAACACACTCTGACATTTTACATCACCTTTAAGACTTCACAGAAAGACAACACAGAACAGGTTATGACACTTACTGTAGCTTTCAATGGAGCGAGTTTCTGTAGTTTCCTTTGATTTACGTTTGTGGTTTCCTGCGATTTGTTTTTTTATACTATATGCAATTTGTCTAACCTTTTGGGTGATAATTATTCCCTCTGATTCCCTAAGGGCTGGTGTCATAGTTTTATTAAAACCACGCTATTATAGGCAGATGGAGGGGAAAAAACACAATGAGCAAAATTAAAAATGGCTGAAGGCATAATCTGAATAATTACATGAGCCACATTAATAACCTTACACTAAATTATTTTCTCCAAAAAAGGAATAAAATAATTTGGTGCAGAGTCCTTAAAGCAGTTAGAGATATGGGCAATTGCTATATTAACTGTAATACATGCAAATTGCACTGTTTATGAATTATGATGTATAATGAATCTTCTGAGTGTGAAATCAATGATTTGGTGTAATGTTTTAGTCCTTTGGCATCTCTCAACTGTATATAATGGGCCAGAAGGTGGCAGTAGTCATGCATTTTTTAGGGAGGAAGCATTAGTATTAGTTTTAAGGATGCTCTAATGTCTCCTTGAGTCAATGTACGTACAAAAGTAATAGTTCTCAGCTATAATGAGTTTAATTTTGTTTGCTTAAAAGGGATAGTTCACTTTGAAATTAATATGTGGTATATTTTAGCTTACCTCAAGGGTATACAAGATGTAGGTGTCTTTGTTTCCGCAGTAGTTTTTTGATAATTTTGATATTAGGTCAAACCGTTTTTGTCTGTGTCAGCCATATAATGCAGGTCTATGGTCACCACCTCAAAAAGCATGCACACAGAAGTCCAAATTAAACATGATTTAATGACTCGTAAATGTAAGTACACATTGATGGCCTAAGACACAAAACGAGCGGTTTGTGTGAGAAAACGAACAGTATTTATACCGTTTTTACCTCTTCTTACCGCACAAAGCGCCCGCGCCCTCAGATAACTTAGACGTGGCTGTGGTAACAAGAGGTAAAAACGACATAAATACTGTTTGTTTTCTCACACAAACCACTCGTTTCATGTCTTGGGCCATCAATGCATATACAAATCATTAAATCATGTTTAATTTGGACTATTCTATGCATGCTCCTTGAGGTGGTGACCATAGACCTTCATTAAATGACTGAAAGACACAAACGGTTTGACCTAAAAATATCAAAATTATATAATAAGTGTAACCTGAATGTAATGTTTTCGGACACTTAAACTGGAATTAAATGAAAATGTGTTCTAGTTTAAGTTTGTTAAATTCAGTCAGCTGAACTTTAGAGTGATTCATTTATATTAAATCTTGTTTTGATGTATTTATTCAACACATTTGTAATACCAAAGGTGCATTTTAAAATAAAATAACTTTAAATGTAACACACTACTGTAATCAAGTACTTTACATTGATTTTAGTCAACACATCAAAATAAATGTACTTCTTTAAAGCATAACAAAAGATTATAAAAGCATAATGATTCAAAATACTTTCAAAGTAAACCTTTTAATTAGTGCTAAGTGTAGTTTTAAAAGTGCTAAGTGTTTGATTTCTTTTAAATTACATTATCTGCAAGTACAAGCACACTTCTTTTTCATAAGGGAATGTGTGAATGAATGGTTTATTTTGAGAGTGAATACCTATGTTCTTTAACCCCTTAACTGTCACCGGGTATACGGGATGCCTAACTTTACTTCGATTTATTACTATTAAATCCTAATCTAATTATGACAAACTATATATCGTTGGAAAGGTCTAAGACTCCTAAATAGATATTTGACTGCTGTTTTTTGCTACAAATTATGAAGGAAGAGTAACCGATACATTTTTTGACAAGAGTGCACCTCTAAAAAATCTGCCTCTTAACAGACCTTTGTCACAATTCTGACCTTTGTCACAAAAAGCCAATTGATCGACTTTTAATCATTGCAAATTCTGTTTTTATGCTAAAAGTTAATAATAAAACAAATAATCTAATATTTTTCAATAAAAAAAGTATAGTATAATATTATTCTCTAAAAATTATAATATGTATATATTATCCTCTAAAATATAATATTATTTTTATCGCCTTTTTTATTATATCACATATTTTAGTAGTTATCATAAATTAGGTATCATTTGAAAGCTTATGAACTCAGAATTCATCCTGTAAAAACCGTTTTGAAATTGGACGTTGCGTTACCATAGAAATGGTATTTTTGTATTAGGCCCCTCTCCCTTTTGGGCATCATCTTTCATAATTTATTATCGAAACCTTTTCTAATCTTGACAAAACACATATTGTCAGAAAGGTCTGAGTCTCAAGGTTCCATATTTAGTGACAGAAGTGATATTTGGATAGAAATTTATCAATTTGTTTATGGCAGAATGCATACAATTAAATTCAATGGAATTCAATGGCACCCGGTGGCTATTTTTGGTATAACGCCTAAACAAAATCTAATGGGAACTTCAAAATTTATGATATCAACTTTAAATTTGGAACACAACTTGTTTAGATATATAGCTTTCATTTTATAGTAATTTTATTGTAAAAAAATATTTTGTCAAATATTTATTTTATATTAAAAATATATTAATAAATAATATTTGATTTACTGTAAATTATAACTTCCATAACTTTTTCATACTTTAATTTTTTGAAGTGCTTTCACTTCAGTAATAATATGCTGATTGTTTTCTTTAAAACAAGACCAAACTTGTGTATATATTCCAAAGCATTCTTGAATTACAACCATTTAAGTTTGTATAGTGCATTTTAATGTCAATTATCAAAAAGGGGGGTGACAGGTAAAGGGTTAAACAAAACTATGGTATGACTTCAGAAGGAATTATATGGTGCTTTCGCCTTTTGTGTTTATCCTGAAAACCATAAAAGCAGTGTGGATTCAGAAGGGTGAATAAATAAATAATGACAGCTTTTTAATATTGGTGTGAACTGTCCCTCTAGGGCATATATAGTGAGTGCACCTTATTGAACAAGACAGACTTTCCTCATCAGTCGTGTAATCGATGTGTGTCCTTAGAGTATAGACATCGTGCAAATGCACTGTCAAACTGTTTAAAGGATGAGTTCATTATGCATTGATTTTTTTCCCCAAAGCATATTGTGCGTTGAATTACAGATCATATTTCATTCTGCTCTACATTCATAGGAAATGATGCAAATTAGGTGATCATTAGATTAAACTAGTTTTAAGTGAAGAGAGTGAGGACATGAAGAGAGAGCCGTTCTCATCACTTTTCCTCTGATTTCGCTCATCTCATTTCCTTTCCCTCCCCTCATCTCTCTCTCTCTCCTCTCCCACCCCACACACACTCCGAATCCTCTCGCACGCCGGCACACATTTCAAACTCACGCTCTGGTCTCTGACTCTTCTGTGTTGGGAGACTCGGATCCCCAGAGTTGAACCTCAGCCTCCCAGGCTGGATTTAGAGCAGGAGTGAAGCGCCGCACCACGAGGGTGCCTGGGGCGGCCCGGCCAGTGCATGCTGGGGGCTGGGACGGAACTGGAGCGAGGAGTTTGGCACAGGGTCAGGCGAGTCAGGCAGGTGGCATGAGCAGGAGCAGGGGGTCGCGGTGGTGAACGCCATGTGGGAAACGGAGGGTCTGCAGACGCTCGGCATTGTGTTGATCGTGTGCGCTTCGCTCAAGCTGCTTCATCTGCTCGGGCTTATCAACTTCTTCAGAGGGTAAGAGAGAGACTGATGATGGAAAGTCGATGCATTTGAGATCTTTTTTTTTTGATGTCCTGTCAGAATGACCTTGGCAAATATGCTTCTAGGACTATGAAGCGACTGTTTAGAAGTTTTGGAAATATGAGAGAATGTGTGTGTGCATGGAAAGATATGAAATGGAAAATATTCTGCTGCTAGGTTTGTGAATGCAATGGAAATATGGCTTTGGAGAATGAGTTGTAAGTGTTTATGTGAATACGTCAGGAGTAGTGCGTCTTTTAAGAGCCAGGTGAACACGCATTTGGTTTTCTTAATATATTGCTGCTGTAACTAATGGGAGCTATTAGAAAATTTGATTCAACTATTAACAAAAACCATAACAAACCCAAATAATCAACACTTTAACATATGTACCTGCTCAGAAATCCATTTTTCAATAGCATTATTTTCATAAAAACATGATATTATTTGCTTGCCTTAAAGGGGACATATGCAACATCCACTTTTTTTGCCCTTAAATGCATTTTGTTGTAGATTTGGAGTGTTTATAAGTACAGAAAAGATGAAATTGTTCTCTTCAGGTGCTTCGTTTATATCTTTATTCTGTTTTGGTCATATTTTTCAACCTGTTCAGATTGTTCTGTTGTCTATGACGTTTTTTGAGCAAGTGGAAATGACAAATAAGGACATCGACTACCGGTCCAACACTTCCAGCAATCCGCCATTATTATATCTCGCTCCGATTTTGTAGTCCAAGCTCAATCATGCAGAAGTTACGAGAGGGCTAGTCAAAATGTTTGGTTGTTGGATGTAGTGACCTGAAGCACTTCAAGGATCCCCACTTCAACAACCTCAGCCAGTATACAGAAGGGTTTGCCGATCGGGTAAATTCCTTCTATCATTTAGCTGCTGTGTTTCCTGATGCTTTCTAAATGTAAGTTATAATTTTATTATTAATACAGATTTTTAGTGGTAAGATCAGACCGCAGTCATTTATCTCGTCAGTGTGCTTGTTTTAACAAGAGAAATAGTCGACTTTCACTAATAACACAACATAGTTAACTTACATAACGATACCTTCCTCCATATGAAGACGGTTTGTCGTCGTCATCTCTTCAAATCGCTCGCTCTGGCTTGAATATGTAAGGCTTGGTGGACAAGTCTTCCGTTGTTGACATTTTGTTAACTTGTGAATCAAATTGTTCTTTGAAGCTATAGTAATCGTATCTCTTATCAAACTACAATAATGGCCGAATGCGAGAGAGTTGAACCGAAGTTAAACTGACCGTGAACTCAGCGACCTGGAGAGCGGGCGGGGTAAGACGTACGCCTTTTATTTAAAGGGGCCACATTGAAACGACTTGCTCACAGAAGCACATCAGAAAAGGGGTAGAAAAGGGGCCTGTGGAGCTATAATGATGAGGAATTCAGACCCAAGCATTGCAGTTATGCTTTATATAGATCACAAATGTATGATGGTTCAGTCACTAAAAACAACATAGTTTCATGTCAAACATGTATTTTTTTCTGCACCTGTTCACATGCAAGCTGTACATTTCTTCCAAATTTTGATTTATTTTCATTTTAATTCTAAACAATGCATATAGAATGAAATAGTTATACTTCTCAAGAACTGAAAAGTGAAAACTCATCTGCAAGATTACATGAAAATGTAAAACCCATGTGATTAATGTACTATATTCAGACTCTGAAGTCATACAATAGCATTCAC